>JAJVSH010000044.1:948749-969003 GCA_021460005.1 Tetramorium alpestre | reverse complement strand
CATATACATATGATATATACGGGGTACTAAGAAAAGACCGCTCACTAAGTACACAGCGTTATTTCTTATGAAAAATCTTATGAAAATCGAAAAATTCTGAACCATTTTTTCTATTACGCTTCATAAAACAGTAATTATTTTGTAAAGACAATTCAATCGGTATCGTCCTTTAGCCGGGAGAACGTAAGTGAGCCACGCGCCTGGTAGTGTGCGTGAGCGATTTGTTGCTAAATTCGCCACGCATACTATTAAACGTGGCTCACTGACGTACTCTCAACTACTAAAGGATATTGGACGCCGATTGGATTGTCTTTACAAAATAATTACTGCTCTATTAAGTGTAATAAAAAAAAATGGTTCAGGACTTTTTGACTCACTTTTTTATAAGGAATAAATGTACTTAATGAGCGGTCTTTTCTTAATCACATCCTGTATATTATATACATCAAAATCTGAAGATACCAAATATCTGAAGATACATGTTTTTTTAAACATTAAAGATGAGTAAGTCATGAGGATTTTATCATTGAAAATGGGATGGATTGTCACGTACATTTGGATACGATAGCGGCCTAAGCCTTTCGTAATCTTCTTGCCCAGCCGTGTCCCACAATGTCATTTCGAATTGTTGTCCACCTACGTATATGCTGTCGACGTAGTTATCGAAACTGCATACGAAATGACGAAATAAATAAGATACAGATTACAGTTATATTCAATAAATATAATTGAATAATTATTTTGAAAACTAACATTTTTATAACATTTTATAGGAGAAGAGATAAAAGCATAATTATATAAGCAAACAAATTTAGGATACTAGCAAAGTATTTCTCTCAGCTATGATGTTATGTATTACAATGCTTACACAGTAGGTACATATTCTGTTGGGAATTCCTTCTTCGTGTACGTGATGAGCATACATGTTTTCCCAACCATGCCATCGCCAACGGTCGTAATTTTAATCGGCCTGGTTCGAGATGTCATCTTTGTTTTCTCTATAAAAGTAAAAGTATTACATTAATTACATAATTCAAGAGCTCGCGTCAGCATTATTTATAAATTTTATTAAAATTTAGTATTTCACGATCCTAACGTATCGATTTTATTCATATTTCTTTCATGAACAAAAAAAATTTTTTTTTAGTAAATTTTTCTTTCAGTAGAGCCGCATTTTTGTTTTCTGCTTAAGGAGTGACGGATTGCTCGATGCAATGATTCTGTCACTCCTTAAACTGAAAAGAAAGCATCAACGCTTCCGGTCACTGTATGGCAACAAGGCTATCCTTCAAGTTACACGTATCGCATACTAATGTAATATGAGACGGCTACTTCATTCTTATCACTGTTAAATTACTAATTGTACCATCTCATAGCTCTCTATTTAGTTTTATATCACGTATTTGTGTGATAATCTACAAAAGAAAGATTTACAAGTATCCTAATTCTATTAAGCTTCAAATGTATCGTAAAAACAAGAAACCCATATTTTTTAATGAAATGTTTCGCAAACTACTAATAATATAACGATTCTTATTTGCAGAATTCTATAGGCAATTTGTTTCATTATATTATACAAAATAAATACAAGCTGAATTTTGGGTGTGTGCACGTGAGTAAACAGTTACAGAGCAGACGTCAAAACGGATTTGAGATCTCAAAGCATCTTGTTTTCAAAACGAATCAATCAGGTTCTCTTCGCCTTTTCATCCATGCCTTTAGATTTATTCTTTTTCAAGCGGATTGATAAGCCCAGAACGTCCCTTTCAGTAAGATACATATATTCATTCGCGAGGGCTCTTCGCGTATGTCGGGTTAGCGGAACTCGCTGGTATTTCTTATCGAGTATGGTCATTATCAACGCGCCGTCCGGTCGACTCTCCGGCTAACACGATCTGCGTGAATAGCAACGGCAAGGATAGTATGTCGTGATAATTATTATCGTGGTCCATTCACTCATGAATAGATTCATCCGAAAATTACATAGCTGTGAAGTAAGACTAATTATAAATGCATTTACCTGTGTTCTTATTACAAAGAGATACACCTTGCATTAAATGTAATAAACTGAGCCTTCTCTTATTATTGATATTAAATGTAATCTTCGTATTATATCATTATAAATAATCCTGATACTTTATTCAGTTATATGCATTATACACGCATCAGTCTTTGTGTATTATTCATTATCTCGTCAACTGCAGGCTGGAAACAAGGCAAAATTTTTTATCGTTCCATGTTAATCTTAAATTATCAATAATTAGATCTATTTTAATAAAGAGTAATCTAATTTGCTAAAATAGCTACAGCTTTATGAACTGTAAACAATTTTCTAGATTACGATTGTTGAATGAACATTGACGAAAGTGTAGGTATCCGTCGTTTCTGACTCATTACATTATGGGATATGGCAATTGCTTAATTAAAACACGCGTGCGAGCTGGAGTCATGTTTCCTAATTTGTGTTAAGACCCGCCCTGATGACACCGAGGTCAATATACTCTCGCGACAATTTAAGTTCGCGTGTCGGTCATGAGAGACGGAGAAAATTCATTTATCTTCCTTTCCTCCGCCAAATATGCGCCAAATCTTTAGGTTGCTAAAAAAAAAAAACAAAAGAAAATAGAATTAATAATGTAACGTCATTGTTCTTTAACATAATGTTTCTAAAAACGTCTTTAAAAGTTGAACTCTTAAACCATTGATTATCGGATATTCTGCGCGTTAAAAGAAATATAAAAGTTAACATGCGAGAAGAATCATGGCATTCACATTCTTTGCTGTTGTTTATCTTTCTTTGCTGTCCTTACATCGCCACATGTGTCAAACCTAAAGAACGTGCACGATCGATCGACTGCGTAATGAACGTAACGAAGCGGTTCACACACGTACGTCGATGCGTATATGCACGAGTTAGGAGGCCTTAGACCGGCACAAATTTGTGCGAAGGGGACGACAGCGAGATGGAGATGGAACCCTTGGATACGCATAAAATTATATAAATATAATTATATTTACGCGTTCGGTTCACGTTGCAAAAATTTAATGTCACGTTCATCAAGATTGATAATTGTATAATAAATTTTATAATTAGCAGCTATTGAACTAGCGGGAAGAGTAAATTCGTAACAATCGTTTCCAGATTCTGCGATAAACACTTTTGAATAAGTCGTATACCTATAATTTCTTTCCCGTGGACAAATGCAAGAAAATTTTTTTTCTTAATATTTCATCTTTCTCTCTCGAAGAAAAAAATATCTTGGAGAGAAGCAGCTATAGACAGCGTTATAATCAATGCGATTGTCACATCCTTTATGCGACAGGATATGGAGCAACCCAGCACTACGCGGTTTATCAGTTCGTTGTCCTATTTTACGCAGAATTCTGAAAAATTTACCTCTCTAAAGTTGTCCTTTTCACGGACGACTCATACGAGAGGAATTCGTGGAACGCGAAATGTGCGACAACAATCGAATTAAAAATTATCGCACGGTTTTGCTAAAAATTAAGCCAGATATGAAAGTAATTGTGTTAAATCATTAAAACAATTTGAATAATTGTTTAAATAATTTAAATGATTTAAATAACATTTAAATAATTATATTAAAATATAATTACATTGAATGCTCCAACTGGCTAAAATGTCAAAACTTTTTTCATCATCGTCACGCCCGAGCGTCCTACATAATTACTATCTGATTTGTATCTGGCCTAATTTTTATGTATTTCAGCAAAACCGTTTTTCCCATGCACACGCAGTAGACTTTTAGCTTTAAAAACAAACAATTCTCTCGAGAAATTAATGGATTATCGGAGACTTGTTTAACTCGCGTGTAACATCACGCGAGTGAACGAGTGAGAGACCCAGTAAAAAAAAAAAACGGTTTAATAAGGAAGAGAAGATTATCTCGTCGACAATATACATTATGATAAAATTCGGAACAAGTTCCCGCAGCGTTCTTTTTTCGCGTTTCGTTGCTCGCGTCGCGTATTTACGCGTTGTCGGCATAATTCGCACGTGAAACGTTACTCGGAATGGTAAGGTGTTGAGAGTCATCAAAGGTGCGATAAAAAGATAAGATAATTAAAGAATAGATTACACAAGAAAAGAACGGTCTGAATTTAATCGCACCTTCTCACTGACTTGACTTGACGTATTTAAAGACTTTCGTATTATTTTTATCGTCTGAAATTCGGAGATAACTTTCTCCTTTAAATCTCATCACCTCGTCAACGTTTTACCACGTTGATTCCACTTAACTGTATCGGTCAATACGAGAGCAAAATCAAAGATACAATTTCAAAATACTAAAAAAATAATTAAACATCGTACGGCATTCTTAATTTAAAAGGCACGGGCTGCGATTGAGATAAACGAAAAGCGAGATAACTCGTAACAGTTTGAAGTAAAAATATCAATTGCGATAAAACATCGTCATATAGCGATTTCTTTCTACTATCCCAAGCTTGCACATCTCATTTCTTTTCATTTTTCAAATTTTACAGGGAAAATATTATAGCGTATTGAGGTTTACGAAACTTTTAAACGCTGCTGAGAATTCCTGAATTATCACCGCATTCAGCGTGTGACATCATTTCGAAATAAATTTCGCTTCCCGTCCCGTGACAGATGATTGTTACACGTGAATTACTCACCGTGAGGATACGTCACGCAAGAAGAAAACGCGCGTCGAGCGGCAACATCTCGCACGTTCGCCGATTCGCAGCTACCAAAGTCCCGTAGGCGTCAGCGACTATGTCACGATACGGAATACCGAGGCACCCGCCGGACGAAAGAAGACGGATGACGCGTGTCTCGCGCATACGCGCGCCGCAACGGCCGTTCGGGGACTGCGGAAACGCATGAGTTTGGCGGCCGGTGACAGTTTGCCGCATGGAAAATCAGCTGACGTGGAGTACGTCCGACGTGACGAGACGGAAGCAGGACGCAGCCTGAAATGTCGATGCGCGATTTATAGATGTACCAACAATCAAGTCAAGACTCACCTTTCTTAATTTATAATTAAAGCAATTGTAACCGTAAGGGAGATAAAAAACAAGCAACCTTTCTCCGTTCTCTGTCTTGTTGTGCTCGCTGCGTTTAGACGAAATCTTGTGAAAACTGCTAAAAGGGAAAAGAGGATTAAAATTAAAAGAAATGCAATAAATTACATTTGAGTCAATTACAATTTACTGGTGTGTACAAGTTATTATACTTACCCAGGAACGTATGCGGAAAAATTTAAACCTAATTTTAATTTTAAAATATAATGTACAGTATAATATATCGCGTAATAAGTCTACATTTAAATTTTTTAATCAATAATTCTAAATTTAATTATTGTAATGTTATATATAGCAATCTTTAAAAAATTGATGCCTAAAATAAATTCTCATATAATTGTAACATTAGTTAGAATCTTAGCGCAATTATTACTGAATACATTTAAGAAATTAATCTTATAATTTTTATAAAAATCGTTACAGTATAAAATTGTACAATTATTATTTATGTAATAGTAAGAAATTCTTTTTACTTTTATCTTTTACATAACTCTGCTTTATAATTTTCTCAATATTTAGAAATTGTAATTATAAAATTCTACTTTAGCAAAAGAGATTTTGCAGAATCATTTTATGAAGCAATAATTGTGCAAATTTATTCATATAATAATTTATTACAAAAGTTTCCTATCTGGGTAATTTCAGATTGGAAGTTATCACCTCTCGTTTAATCCTTTACATTAATAAGTATTGAAAAATATGTCAACCTGCACGTAATAAATCCTTTGCGTGTTTCTTCCTGTGCAGAATATAAAAAACATAGATATTACTTTTGCAAAATATTTTTGGGAATTTTTGCATTGATATCTCCGAATTGTATTGTTTTACGGCAAACTCTCGTTAAAAAATCTTTCCGCGCCTAGCGAATCAATCGCGCCGCCATTGGTCAATTTCGAAAAGACTTGCGCCTCTCTCCCAATAAACGCCGCTGTTTCGAACAAAGTATGATTGAACAAGATCATCATTTCCCTCGCGAGAACGAGTAACGTTCTTCCTCGAGCGCGACGGCTACACGGACAAACGTGCTGACGCGCCACCGAGCTTCATTTCGTACGGATATTCTACGAAATCTCGTCGAACACGATTATCCGGCTGTGTAGCCCGTTGAAATAATTTCTCAAATTATATTCTCGATTCGACAGAGAACGGAGAAAATGGAGAAATCCGCGAGCAATCAGGCGAATCCCGAGGAGATCGAAAACCCGGGAGCCGAGATTAATTCTTACATCAAACAGGTGAAACACGCAAATGAAACGCACATGAAACAATGAACGGCGATAACGCGAACTCATTGAAAAGCTATTCGCCGCAGGTCGTAACAACGATTTACGATAGTGCTCGGAGCGATGCGATTTCGCGGTCTTTCACCTAACGGGCTTGCACACAGAGAAATAATCATTCTATAGACGAGAAAAGCAATTACTTATATAATAATATAGCTGTTTTCTTCAGCAAAGAATATTTTCTTGATAGTTTAAAATGTACTTGTTACAAGTCCAGAATATATTTTAATTAAGTAAATGTGATGCTTATAATGACTTTATGATAGATTTACGGATATATAAACTTATCAACTTAGAATAAGTATATTTACTCGTACATAGTAAATATTTTTCTGTGTGTGTGTAACGTTCCTATTTTCCAACTTTGTTTTACGGCAAAATTAAATATCACTGACAAATGAGATAAAATGCACGCTGAGAAGCTGCAAAATCATTCCTCGAGGAATAAAAACTAACGAAATAAAAACGTACATATTTTACGATCGTTCACATTATAAAAAAATCACGTGAATTCGTAGACACATGTATTTCATTGTATTTAATATTATTTTATGTAGATGTAATAATATCTTTTTATAATATATGTATTTATGTGTGCGAGATGAAAGTGAGATGCTAAGAAATAGATGTACGTTTTAGTTTATAACATTGAGAAACTCGATCGAAAAGTCTAACAAAGAGATACAGTATTGGAGGAGTCAAAAGTCAAAGTTGTCGGAGAGCAATTGCAACATCGAAATGAACTTCGACAAGTTGTCGCGGAAGGTATCCGAAATCGAGGAGAATATATCGGAAAATACGAAAATCTACGTTGTGAAGAAGCAGGAGTTAAAGGACCTGCAAAACGCGAGAACAAATATGTCGCACAAGCAATGGTAAAACTTGACAATTGTCGTAAGATATTAATCGTTAATTTTGTCAAATGACCGTCAAAGAAAAACTTAACATACGATTGAGAAATGAAAGTCTTCCGCGGAGAAAATTACTTGAGCGATTATTTTACTTATTTCAGGGACGACTGTGTGTCGGAAATAGGAAGCTACGCGAATGATTTTTCTAAGTGGATAACAAACTACGTACGAGCCTTCTTATGAATTTTGCACCACTGCTACGAAATTCAAATCAGTTATCGCGCATTCGTGATAAATATAATATTTTTTCTCATCTCTTTTTTTCGGTTTAATCGTAAAAAAAGTTATAAGTAACGCAAATTCTTTTTATTTTTCAAGTCTAAAAATATTTTGATGAAAGAAATCGAGAGCCATCAGCAGGAATGTCGAAACGTTGCCGAAGATCTTGCAATTTTAAAGCAAGAATTGGACGATATGAAAAAAGAATGCGACTCAGATTATATTGAAGTTAATGTTGACGATAACAACCTGTCGAACCTTAACAGTATAATGTTCAATGTCAAGTAAAAAAAAAAAGAAAAAATACTCGTATAAAACTTATTCGCATAAAATCATTAAATGTAACATTTTTCTATGCAGATTGAACAACAACAATCTAATGAAAAACATCAGATTGGAAGAGGAAACGTTAAACAAGATACAAGACAAAATAAAGCAAAGCAAGATCGCCCTTAATGAATCCAAGGAAAAGACCAATACGTTTTAATATGTTTATATGTTTTAATACATTTATCTCTTCTTTCAAGTTGATGAAAATAGATTTAACATTTTGAAAAAATACAAATTAAATGTACTTCCTTCACAAAATTAATTAATGTATAATTAATGTATAATCGCGATAACAATTATTTCACAAATCGCTTTTTTTAAATAATACATGTTGAATGGTTCTAAGTAATTTAAATTAATATTGAGTTAAGTCGATAACAATGTATATTGACACACAAATTAATTATAAGAATTCTGTTAATTGTAAAAAATACAAGTTTATATTTCTCCATTTGAGTGCGATTTTTAAAACCTAAAGGCATTTAAAATGCGCCAGCCGAAAAATTGTCCAATTAGATTGCCACATAAAGTAATACCGTTCCTTCTTTTCACGAATGCTTTCCAATAGAAAAAAAAAACATAAGTAAATGATTACGCTCTCCATTGAAAAGTAGCCGTTATCTTATTCCCGCCAATTTTGACGAGCGCACGGGCGCCGGCCATGTATCTGTGGCGCCAGCCGACAGCCAATGAGGAACCTTGACTGGAATTCGTGCGACCTGCCGCAACGGAAAGCCGGTTGTTACATGCGTTAATATGCGGCATTGAGATTTTCGATTCCCTTTGCCGATGACGCCGCGTTGTATCTTGTGAAAAGAAGGCTAGCTGAATAAAGGAATTACTTTGCTGATCATCGATATGGAACTCACCGACGACAATTTAGTTACGTTGAGCGAGTATCTGAAGCACACTCTCAGCCCGGAGGTGAATGTCAGACGTCCAGGTCGGTATAACCTGCAAATTCATCATTTTTGCGATACTTTGAACGTTATATGCGTTTCACACGATAATATCCGATGTATATTTCAGCCGAGAAGTTTCTCGAATCGGTGGAAGTCAATCAGAATTATCCTTTACTGCTACTTCATTTGGTGGACAAGTCTGAGATTAACATCACGATTAGGATCGCCGGCGCGGTTGCGTTTAAGAATTATGTCAAGCGCAATTGGAAAGTGGTTGGTTTTCCGTCACTTTTTATGTCCTTGCATCGTATGCGTTGGTTCGCTATTGCAGAATGTTATTTCAGGACGAGGAAGCGGTGGATCGTATACACGCCCAAGACAGGGATGCCGTCAAGAGACTGATTGTCAATCTGATGTTACATTCACCGGATTCGATACAAAAACAGCTATCAGATGCGGTGTCTATCATCGGCAAGTACGACTTTCCAAACAGGTGGCCGGAATTGATCGATCAGATGGTAGAGAGGTTCAATACTGGCGATTTTCATGTGATCAATGGAGTCCTACACACTGCGCATTCCTTATTTAAGCGATATAGATACGAATTTAAAAGTGAGAGCCTATGGACGGAGATAAAATTTGTATTAGATAGGTTTGCGAAGCCTTTAACAGATCTGTTTTTAGTAAGTATCTTGTAAGTTGCTTTGCATGCATTAGAAATGTTTTTTTTTCCCGATCGTGAGTATTTCTAACGAGATGTTTTGCAGGCTACAATGAATTTAACGCAAGTACATGCTAATAATACGGAAGCCTTGAAAGTTATATATAATTCCCTAGTTATCTTATGTAAAGTTTTCTACTCTCTCAACTTCCAAGTAAGCATATATTTATTTGTGTTATAGTATCTATCTATAGAAATAGTATGAGAATTTTCTTTCTACAAATTATATTATCAACACAGGATCTACCAGAATTTTTCGAAGATAATATGGAGTCATGGATGAGAAACTTTGATACCTTGTTACGCACTGATGTTCCTTCCTTGAAAACTGCAGTAATTTATATTTGTTAATTATATATATTTAAACGTATAGAATTGAAATAATCCTTTAATTTTTAATCTATTGAAAGGATGACGAAGAAGCAGGTGTAATAGAGCAGTTAAAGTCACAAGTGTGTGATAATGTTGGCCTATACGCCCTAAAGTACGACGAAGAATTCCAGCCTTTCTTACCCCTATTTGTTACAGCAGTTTGGAATTTACTGACATCCACGGGACAAGCTCCTAAATACGATGCTGTGAGTAAAGCTTGATACTTCCATCAGAATTTTTTTTAGGAAGAAATACAAGTTACAAAATACAAAATTATATTTGCACAGTGCGTTGTTACAGCTAGTATCAAACGCATTGCAATTCTTGGCCACAGTAGCCGATCGGGCGCAATATAGACATCTGTTCGAAGATCCAGCAACTCTTAGCAATATCTGTGAAAAAGTTATTATTCCGAACATGGAATTTAGAGGTAATTGTACCAGTGTAAATATTACGAATATTCGCACTACTACTAAACTTTAAAACTTTGCAGAATCAGACAATGAATTATTCATGGATAACCCCGAGGAATATATCAGACGAGATATCGAAGGCAGCGATGTAGACACCAGAAGACGCGCTGCGTGTGATTTAGTTAAAGTATTATCTAAATACTTTGAAGCGAAGATTATGGACATCTTCGGAGCTTATATACAAGTGAATAATAGAAAAGATATTGTGAATGATATAATTTTCAATTAATTTACATTATAAACATTTTTACAATATATATGTACATTCTTTTAGGTGATGCTGCAAAAATATGCCGAAGAACCGTCGAAACATTGGCGCAGTAAAGATGCTGCTATTTATCTCGTTACTAGCAGCGTGAGTAGAGGGCAAACGCAGAAACATGGGGTTACTCAAAGTAGTGAGCTTGTCTCTATACCGCAATTCGCTGCGCAACACATCGAACCTGAGTTGACAAAACCAGATGGTATATTGAATACATTTGTTGAATAATTTAATTACCGTTTGAGTATTTAGGGCTTTTATTATATTTTGTTTCTTGTCATTTAAAATCTAAGCTTTATTAATTAAATTAGAATATAAATACATTTTTCAAAAATTAAAATATTTGATATACGATTTATACTATGAATTAATGAATAGAAAGTTACTACATGATAATAATAAATTTCAGTAAACGAGTTTCCAGTACTTAAAGCGGACGGAATAAAATTCGTAATGACGTTTAGATCGATATTACCTCACGAAATGGTAATAGGAAGTTTGCCACAATTAATAAGACATTTAAATGCCAGCAGTATTGTCGTGCATAGTTATGCTGCTTGCGCAATCGATAAAATATTCGCAATGAGGGGTGCCGACAATTTGTGCATGTAAGAGATAAAAGTTAATTTATATAGCTGAATTGTTAATTTATATAGCTAAACTCTGAAAATATATCTACTTGAAATTTTGTAGAGTGAAAGGAGTTGATATAGCACCATTAGCAGCGGATTTATTGAAAGGACTTTTTGCATGTATGAGCATTTCGGGTTCGGAAGAGAACGAATATGTTATGAAGGCTATCATGAGAAGTTTCGGTATCTTGCAAGAGGTTGTGGTGCCGTTCTTGGCTGATTTACTCCCAAAACTTACTGAAAAACTCGCAATCGTATCCCGGAATCCTAGCCGACCAAACTTTAATCATTATCTCTTCGAAACTTTAAGTTTATCTATCAAGTGAGCACTATTCATTAACGTATAACTTTGCTCAGACAAAAAATGCTTTTATTTCATTTTTTTTAACTGCATTTTATTTTATGTTGATCTGCGTTCTTTATAATAAAACTTGCATTTTTTTCCAGAATCGTTTGCAAGACAAACCCCGAAGCAACATCATCTTTTGAACAGGCATTATTTCCTATCTTTCAAGGAATTTTGCAACAGGATATACCAGGTGAGGTTTCCGGATATGTTACATATATACTTATATATTATAATTGCACGTGAATATCAATATTTATATTCTTTTCTTTTTTCAGAGTTTATCCCTTACGTTTTCCAAATTCTTGCATTGCTTTTGGAGCTCCGGCCAACTCAAGATGTACCGGAACCATACATGGCTCTGTTTCCGTGCTTATTATCGCCTGTACTATTTGAACGTCAAGCTAACATACATCCTCTAATTCGTTTGTTACAAGCATTCATTAGTCATGGTTCCCGTGAAATTGTAACGCAGGATAAAACAAGTGCATTGTTGGGAGTGTTCCAGAAGCTAATTGCATCGAAAGCGAATGATCATGAAGGATTTTTATTAATACAAAGCATTATTGAACACTTTGAACCGTAAGAATGCTCATGAAAAATTTTCTGTTTATATCTATTATTTGCATTCCATATTTTTAACAATTAATAAATCAATTGTGACGCTAGTGTAATATTGCAGGAACACTTTGGAACCGTATATGAAACAAATTTTCGTGCTTTTCTTTCAAAGACTTTCGACGTCGAAGACAACGAAATTTGTGAAGGGTCTAATAGTATTTTTTGCATATTACATTATTAGATATACATCGTCGACCTTAATTGCGATTATCGACCAAATACAGCCGCAGTGAGTTTTATAATAACATAAAGACTCGTATCTCATATCTTATACAAGTACAACAAATTACAACAAATGTTTTATATTTAGAATGTTTGGAATGGTGATAGAGCGCGTGTTCATAACCGACCTGCAAAAAATATCAGGCGAAGTCGAGCGAAAAGTGGTGGCTGTCGGAATTTCAAACTTACTGATCGATTGTCCCGCAATGCTCGAGGCTCCATACAATTCCTACTATCCTCGCTTATTAGCTACATTGGTTGAGTTCTTTGAACTACCGCAAGATCAAAGCTTGCTGCCGGAGGACAATATATTTCCGGAACTCGATGATGGAGTTGGCTATCAAGTTGGTTACAGTCAACTCATTTGCGCAAGAAATCCTCGGAAGGACCCATTGCAAAGTATGAGTATTTTTCCATATTTAATTTAACTTGTATTCTTACAACGTTCAACTTTCCAATCAGTTATAAAACCAAAACGTACATGAAATGAGATGATAAATTTACCGAATTGTGATCGCTCTCGTCCCGCGCTCGCGTCACCCTACTTTTTCTCAATATATTTTTATATTAAATATATCAAATTTTTTTATATATCTAAATAGGAATTTTTGTATATAGATATATAGAAATTTGTATATAGATATATAGTGTTTAATATATGAAACTTATATATTGACAGATATTGGCGATATACGTTTGCATTTGGCGCAAGGCCTTGGAAGATTATCGCCGGGACATTTGCCAGGATTGTTGGGCCAGATACCCGAAGCAAACGCGAATCACTTGAGGAATTATCTCCAATCAGCTGGTATTACTGTTGCATAATACGAGCTAGATGTTCGGAACAGATTGAAAATCCATTTGATAGCTCGAAAAATGAACAATATTGAACTTAACAAATTGTAATTAATGGAGAGTCCTTTTTATACGGTAATTGTACAATTCGTGAAATACATTATCGTATTCTATTTGTAATTTGCAATATTATAGGAAATATTTATCATTTCTTACACCATAACTTTGACGTTTATATATTGCAAAAAAAACAAAGAAAAATATACGTATGCTGTAATTGTATTTATAATTTTAATGCGCAACAAGCTATGATTTATCAATTTATCTTTATTTCTCAGGTTTATTAAACATCTATTTCTTTTTCTTTAAATTTTTATTTTTTTTCATTTATTTAATCAATTTAGTACATAGCTATATATTTGTATGGTATTTACATGTAAAATAACATTGGCACTAGTGTAAATTATTTCTTAATATAATTAATATTCTTAAATGCATATCCATTTATGTTGAATTATTCGATTTCTCTTTTACTTTTTTAAATGTAATATTCATCTATTAAGTCTAATAACTTTATATTATTGAAAAAAAGTGGCATTACTCAATAATTTCTAAAGTTAGTGAAGAAGTTGCAGTAATAAAATATTTTACAAATCATGATTGAAAAAGTAAATTACCATTAAAGTATATAGGAAAGATTGGCAATTATATATTTTTTTCTTATTTCTTAAATATTTTTTATATTTTATCATGTTTCTATTATTGTGTGATAAACATGATAGACGGGAAATTGCAAATTTAAAATAAATATTGCTATTGTTTAATATAAAATGGATAATTTGTCGTAGAAGACATTTCAAAGGTAATAAAAAATAGTTAAATATTTGCTTAGTGAATATAATAACCACTACTTTTCAGGATACAATTTTTGACATACGTAGAAGAAAGTTGATGGCTTATTAGAGCGAAGGTAATTAATTGCAAAATTTTATAAAGCAAAAATAAAAATTTTATATTCGAATTTAAAACAATGTTATGTTATATTATATAATCGTAAGTTAAATAGTAATTACACACGAAATTATTCCAACTAATGGATTTTCGTTATTTCATTTAAATAAAGAATAAAAAAAATTAAAAGATTTTCAATAATTAGAAAAAAGTGATATTATATATAAAATAGTGTAATAAAGTACTTCTGCTCTAAATAACGATATGGATTTAAAAAATTTATGCAATAGAGGATACATCATTTTATAGTGCAAACGTAATTGTTCATGCTGTTAGAATAGATATGTAAGTAGAAACTTTCTTCTGGCGTCTGGAGTTGAATATTTAAATTCGCATATTTTTCGCAAGTTTAGATGTGTTCTGTATAAAAAAATAATCTCTGATAAATATTTTTCTGTAATTTTTAGCCAATTAGTGTCGAAATACACGTATTCCGATACGTAATATAGGCTACTTTTAAACGGGTATCACATATACGCTTGCTATGGAAACATGATTGGCATCTTGTAAATGTGCTTATGCATAGTGACGATATGTAGCGTATTCGTTACTCTTTTTTTTTTGTAATGAAGCTACGGAGAATAATGCACATGCCCATTGGCACAGTTGACTGTATGGCAATATATCAAGCTGGCAGTTTAGTTTCATTTAAAGATCCAGCGCAGAATGATCCATTAAATTCTTCAACACGCTGCTAGACATTCTGAGAAAAGAAGCATTAGTAATACAGCGTTAGTAACATAATCGATAAGTTCACAAAAAAATTAATTTTATCTATTCTATATTGGTTTAACTTTACTGTTTGTTTTAATATCATAAATTCTTTGAACAATATTAACATTTAACAAAACATTACATCGCGTTTTATATAACAAAATACATACTTTTTCACCATGTGATCATAAATGTACGATGGAATTATCGTTACAGTGATGATGTCTCCACCTTTTTCAATTTCCGTTGTGATATCTTTATCCTTCATTCCAATTACGTTCTGCAAAATTTATTGATTTATCGACTAATAACCATTTCATTTTTTATTTTATTGAATACTAAATGGAATAGACACTGTATCCTGCAAACCTTTCCGTTAACTTCAAGTATTTGATGATCAGTTAAAAGTCCATTTCGCGTGGCCGACGAATCTTTCACCAGGGCAATTATTTTTCCATTCTTAAATTGAAATCCAATGTAACCCATGCTGTCCTTGTGCATTGTTACAGTACGTTCGAATGGTCTGCAAGTCGACATTCCGTTCGTTAATTAAACGTTAGTTCAATTACTAAAATTTTTAAACATCAAATAGTAAATTCTCTGACCTGTCACGCACGATCACTTTGATTCCATTGACATTCGCGTTACGTAAAAGTTTGTGCACTTGCTCCATTGAGTATCCAGCAACGCTCACGTCATTGATGCTTAAAATTTGATCACCAAAACGTAATCCGGCCATTGCCGCCGGAGAGTTTTGACTCACGAGACACACAAAGACTCCATTGTTTACCGCATGTACTCTAACGCCAACCTTCCCATCACCGTCCTTACAAAGCATCAACTGCAAAAAATCGATAAAACATTTTATTGAGAAGCTATAATTCTTTGTAGAAGATGCATAATTTTGGATAAATTTTGGATAAATATTTAAGAATATTTTGGATAGATATAAAGTGATCGATATAAATTGGTTTAGCAAGCAATTATTACCTCTCTGATACCATTTGTTACATAAGCTTTCTGCAAAGCCATGGATTGTCCTGACAAAGGAGCGATCATTCCTGCTAATGGGCTGCTTACGTTTGTCGAAGTAAGAGCTACCTAAAATCACGTTAGTTTCTATGTTACTATCCTCGCTAATCTTTTTAAATATTTTTTTAAATATAAAGCTAATAGGGATGAATTTAACGGTACAATTTTTTTTAACGGTGTAATTAACAATCAGGAATTATCCGATATAGTATTGACATTAACATACATCAGTATTTTGACGCGTAGCGAGCGCATATTCCGGCATATTTTGCGCAATGGTCTCTTCATTCAGCTCGAGACCCATGTAATCGCCTAAGGATGGATACAGCATACCGGGTGCAGAAGGAACGTAAATCGGCGCCGAGGGAGCCGTGGATTCGATCGGCACTGAAGCAACATACTGTGACTCGGCTTGTACTTGAGCCTGCAACGTTATTTCGGTCGACACAATTAATTATTTATACAAAATATCTGTAAGTCTATCTGTAAATAATAAAGGAGATTTTATTTTATAAATTAATAATCTTAATACTCAATACATAGATTGTGCATCCCTCATGGAGCTTACCTTCATCATGTGATCTACTTTCATATCTTCCAGTGTAGGATAGAGAGACATTTTGAATGTTTTATGAACGTTATTCTGTAATGAAATATAGACGTATTAATTATTTCTTCTGAGATTTTTATTCTTATTTGTTCTCACTATTTGTCATTTATTGCTCCTTTCTTATTTTAAGATTTTTGTATCTATTTACTCTTATTAAGAAGAATAACAATATCACGCCAAAATTTTCTTTTAAAATATTTATTTCTATTCTTTATCGATCGTGTGACGTAAATAGTCGCATAGGATCAATATGGGTCAAAGTGGTTTTTCCGTTCATTTTGCGACTAGAATATTTTATGTAAGCGTTCTTTACAAACCAAATTTTTTCCATACATAGCATGTCCCATGGGAAGTTGCTGTCATTTGCAAATATATTCAGTTGTTGAAAAAACAAAAATTGCATTGAAAAGAGGAAAATCTGCAGTTTTTTGAGTTGAATAAAATTTAACAATATGTTTGTATATTAGTTTATTTTATCAATATACTTTTATCAATCAAAATATATATCAAAATTTTATCAATATACAAATAATCAAGTAAGCTAATAGATATTTTGCTGATAGATATTTTCTAAGTATCAAATTTAACAGCAGCTATTAAAAAGGTCGTCAACATTACAGATGATATGCTAGATAAAGTTTTCATGAGTTTTCGTAAAAGAATTGAGTTTTGTACAAATTCTCAAATTGTGCGCACTTCGAAATTATTTATCATTAGTTCACTTGATTATTAGTATATTTTTCATCAATAAAATAAACTAATATACAAACATTTTGTTAGATTTTATTTATACCTATTAAAAACTGTAGACTTTCCTCTTTTCAATATAATTTTTATTTTTACAGCAACTGAATGTATTTGTAAATGACAGCTGATTAGTTTCAGCAACTTCCCATGGGACACTCTGTATTATGTCTCATCTTACCTTAAGAATATTCTAAGATAACGAAAGAATTTTTACCGGACTTACATTGACTCTAGGAATTAAACAGAAGAGAATATTTAATTAATATGTTCAATAATACATTTAGTAGGAATATTATTGTGCAGTAATTTGCCACTTGATCTAATCTAATCTAATCTAAAACAAGCGTCCGGTTAATCTGCTTTAATTACAGAAATGTAAAACATATGTCACAATAATTCGTCAAACAAAAATTTAGAAATGATTACGTAGTTCAGAGATGCACATGCAAAAAACGCACAATGCAAATAACATTTTAGATTACCGCATGAAGCATTGAAGAGTGCGAGAGAGATTTGTTTGTATCGCAATTAACTTTACCGACAGTCACACGCAAGATTTTACTATTCCTAATGTATGAGTCATATATTCCTCTCACATTTTATCTAACATATTGACACTTGTATACTGCGTAATAAGATACAGATATTTTATCAAATCAAGATGAAAATATCTAGATACTATTCCAACGGAATACTCTTTCCTTTAATTCTTTTTTTTCCTGCACAATGATGCTCTATGACGTCTAAGATATTAACTGTTGCCCAAGCATGACTAATGCACGATTAAACTAAGGAAGAAATTGAGACTGGTTTGAAATGGTAAGGAAGAAAAGCCTAAGAGAGATTAAATGCTAAATATAAAATATAAAACAGATAAATCTAAATATACAAAAATTAAAATCTTTGTTAAATGTTGCCTCTGTGCACAAATGTTCAAAGCACGTTTGGCACGTTATTTTATTACTGTGCAGGGAAATTCCTATATTTTGCTCTTCAACTTTAGACCTCTTCAGCTTCTGCATCTCACGCATCTCACACTAAATTTGCAAGACTTGTTGTTGCAACAAAAACAGAAAGAATCATTTTTAATCAGTCCCACATCAATTCTATTGTCTTTGACGCTCCGTTGCATCACATTGCGTATATGTATCATAAAGATAATAGCATGATATCTACGAGCAAATATGAAGTTCGTGTCATGCGTCTAAGAACAAAGGATAAGTGTTTATTTTTATAATATTTAAGTAAAACGCTTCATTAACGTTGTTTCAAAGCGTAAGCATCCAGTCGAATTCTCCTCTCTTCGGACAGTTGCACGTAATTTCGTACACAAGTACATTACAGGGCACGGGGAATTAAGTTATAATTAGCAATAATAGGGGCAGGATGCGTCTGGTCACGGCTCGATGATTAATGACACGGAAAATTGCATACCGATATTATGACGAGTATATTAGTCGGACGAAAACACGTCTTACCAACGGATGTCAGTCAAAAGTGTCAAGTGCGCTGACCGCTGTCGTGTCAATTTAAATAAAACTGCCAACACAAGCTGTCGTCGTCGTTGATGTTCCCCCGGCAATAATCTTTGTTGCCGCAAACCGTCAGAATCAGCCAGAATAAACAGGACGGATCCGTCGTGCGCGGATTATGTATTGACGGAAACAGCGTGACGAGCGTCCTCTAGTAAACGCAGCTAACAATTAAATCAATATGGCGATAGAAATTTGAATTTCTACGCCTGGGCAATTTCCCTTCTTTCTTTGCTGGCCCACGAGATGACTTAATTTCCTTAATTAGTCGCTATTCGAGTATCTACGTTAACATAATAATACTTTATAAAATTATAATAGTCTATTGTAAGTTAATTATAGTTTTAAGCTACCCGAACTTCCCGGGGTGTGAGATTGAATCTCATCCACAAATTATCACGTCTATGCCCTCGGCTGCCTCCACGTGATCAATATTGCAAAGATGGCGGCGTACTTGCGCCCGGCTGTCAGTTAAAAATCGCTGCCTGCCTCGCGGAGATGCGTTCCAAGAAAATTATTTAGATGTCTCAAGATCGTGGCCGCAATTGAATTATAATTGCGGTGGGTATTCGTTGCAAAGCGAGAATTAATCTCCGCGTATTTCGAAAGTAAACGAATAGCTTGACGAATTGCTAGAGAAACAGCTATAGGTGATTGTTGACCCTGTGTCTTCTCTCTGACAGATGATATCAACGAGATACGTATCGTTCCTGTCCGGAATAGTGATAGCTTCTCTGACATGGGCGTTCAGCCTGTACCTTTACTCGAGATTGACGCAAAATGCTATCGCTGCCAGCCCTACGATATTGGTGCCTGGCGTTTCCAATCGCGGCGAGGATATCGACAAGGAGATCATGCTACGCGACAATGTTGTCGTTGCACGTCGCGAGAAGCAAATCTTGGTTGGTAAGGAAGCCTACAACGTAAAGGGCAATAAGAATCTCAAGAACAACGATCTGCTCTTGCAGCAGCTGCAGCCTGTCCCGGTAAAACCTGCGGTTACCTTGGATCAAGGTACCACCTCAGTTTTAACACTCCAGGTGCTGGGATTCTGTAACTCTTAACGACAGTTGTCGGTGTCGTTGCGCAGCTTTTCTACTATACGTAATACCTGTGCAATGATACCGACAACTGTCGTTAAGAGTTACAGAATCTCAGCCCAGTACTGCGATTCTGTAACTCTTAACGATAACGAACTGTCGTTACAGTGATGCTGTCTGCGGAGCCGTCTGCGGTACTGAATTTTTGTAAAAGGATTTCTTCGTATTACTTTCGTATTACTTTAGATTTGGAAATCCTTTTACAAAATGAAAGTATAAACATTAATATGTGTCTACACGGTAGTATTTATTCTGAAAACAAAAGTTTTTAATATCTAAAAAAAAAGAAGTGCCAACAGTACGCGGTGTTCCCAAACGGTCACCCATTTAAGTACTAACCGCGCCCGACGTTGCT
>JAJVSH010000044.1:875887-942164 GCA_021460005.1 Tetramorium alpestre | reverse complement strand
GTCAACGGTCATACCACGTTGGTCCACAAGTTCTCGTCCGATCACTTAAGTTAAGCAACGTCGGGCGCGGTTAGTACTTAAATGGGTGACCGTTTGGGAACACCGCGTACTGTTGGCACTTCTTTTTTTAGATATTAAAAACTTTTTTGTTTTCAGAATAAATACTACCGAGCAGACACATATTAATGTTTATACTTTCATTTTGTAAAAGGATTTCCAAATCTATGAAAGTAATACGAAAAAATCTTTTTACAAAAATTCAGTACCACGAACGGCTCCAGCATCACTTTAAGAGTTACAGAATTGCAGTACAGGAGCCATATTCTGTACCTCTTAACGACAGTTGTCGGTATCGTTGCGCAGGTATTACATATAGAAAAGCTGTGCAACGACGCCAACAACTGTCATTAAGAGATACAGAATATGGCCCCAGATCGTTATTAGATTGTCAAAGAACTCAAGAACGTAATCGAATAAACTATTTTAACAGATTTAGATGAACTGGGCATGGTAAAAAATTTGGAGGATCAGCACAAGAGAGACGAGGGTTACAAGAATTACGCTTTTAACGTTCTGATATCGGACAATATCGGCATACGGAGAAATATACCGGATACGAGACACAAATTGTGCGGAACACAAAAATATCCTGCCAATTTGCCGAACGCTAGTGTAATTATCTGTTTTTACAATGAGCATTACACAACCCTACTGCGATCCTTGCATTCCGTGTTCGAGAAAACACCCAGGACGCTCCTGCACGAGATTGTCTTGGTGAACGATTATAGCGACAGCGACACATTGCACGAAAAGATAAAAGTGTATGTTAAAGACAATTTCGACGACAGAGTACGATTGTTTAAAACTGAGAGAAGAGAAGGTTTGATTAGAGCACGGGTGTTTGGAGCTAAGAGAGCGACTGGCAAAGTTTTGATCTTTTTAGACAGTCACATAGAAGTAAACGAAATGTGGATAGAGCCGCTTCTCTCAAGGATCGCTTATTCGAGAAACATCGTGCCGATGCCGGTGATAGATATTATAAACGCAGATACGTTTCAATATACCGGGAGTCCATTGGTGAGAGGTGGCTTCAATTGGGGTCTCCATTTTAAATGGGATAATTTGCCACTTGGAACATTAAGACACGATGATGATTTTGTGAAGCCCATCAAGTAAGTACTTTTATACTTTTATGTATTTGTATATATGTAAATGTGTCTGATTATAAAAAAATGTACTTGTAACACTTATATATTATCACAGATCTTTTATATGAAATATTTCTTACCAACAAATAGATCGCCGACTATGGCTGGAGGATTGTTCGCCATTGATAGAGAATATTTTACAAAAATGGGAGAATACGATGTCGGTATGGATGTTTGGGGTGGAGAGAATCTTGAAATATCGTTCCGAGTAAATACTGATACTTATACTTGTTCTGCATTTTTTTAATATTTATTTTGTTATATATTATAGAAAACTCTTATTAACTTTTTTTTTTTTTTAGATATGGATGTGTGGCGGCAATATCGAACTTATTCCCTGTTCTCGAGTGGGTCATGTATTTAGAAGGCGACGGCCATATGGTTCGGACGATCCGCACGATACTATGCTAAAGAATTCATTGCGAGTTGCACACGTGTGGATGGATGAATATAAAGATTATTTTCTGAAAAATGCTAAAACGATTGATTATGGTGATATCTCAGAGCGATTAGCGTTGCGCCAGAGATTAAATTGCAAAACATTCGGCTGGTATTTGAAGGTGGTTTATCCTGAATTAACGTTGCCAGATGACACGGAAAGACGACTCAAGGATAAATGGGCTAAGCTTGATCAAAGACCGATGCAACCTTGGCATTCGAGGAAGAGAAATTATACTGATCAGTATCAAATCAAACTTTCAAATACTCCGCTCTGTATCCAGAGCGAAAAGGATATCAAGACTAAAGGCTCGAAACTTATCTTAATGCCCTGTTTAAGAGTTAAATCACAGGTTATTATTGTTATTATTGTTATTGGTTATTATTGTCAAGTGAGAGATGAAAGAAAAGAATTGTGTGTCACGTTTCAAATTTACACGTATACTTTTGTAGATGTGGTATGAGACTGACAAACATGAACTAGTACTTGGTCAGATGCTTTGCTTGGAAGGAGCCGAGAAGATTCCAAAGCTTGGAAAGTGTCATGAGATGGGAGGAAGCCAAGATTGGCGTCACAAGCGTGTGGTAAGATTTCTTGATGCAGCAGTTTTTGAGTGCTAGCATTACAAATCTCGAACTTGGCATTAGCAAAACATAGCGAATATTTTCAACAATAATCATTATTAAAAATTTTGTCTTTTACGCAAGGGCTTATCAATTTAATAAACAACAATTAAATATTAAATATAATAGCGATAAAAATATATCGACACTGAAAATTTTAAATACTTAATTTTTATAGAATGGCACACCTATCTACAACATGGCAACAGGAACTTGCTTAGCAGCGATGCGCGATGTAAGAAATACTCCACTTGTTATGGATTTATGTACGAGATTAAATACCTCATTGATAACGTGGGATCTCATTCGATCAAAAGTTCCATCTAAGGAAAGCAGATGACATAGAAAGAAAGGTCGTAAAAATAGAAAAAAAAATTCCGAGGATTGGCTCGGAAGAAAATGGTAGATCTTTTGATAAATTGTATATACTCGAAAAATGATTGCAATTAGAAATAGGATTCTCACATGTCGAGTACTTTAAAGTAATCTTGTCCGTTACAGAAGAAAGATTACAAATATATATAAAACTAATTAATAAACTGAGCAAAGCTCTGAAACAGTTGAAAGTATCGTAATTTTATAGGAAAAACTATTGTAAAAAGATTGAATTTATTGGATGTGTATACGTACAAATGTCAATTTTTTTTATTTTATATATAGTAAAGAAATTTCCTATTTACATTTGATAAAAATTTTATATATGTTTAAGTTGTAACAATGCTCTCTGTATTATATTTTTGCACAATACAAGAATGGTGTCTATTGACAAATGCACAGACATTTTAGTAAAATCATTATTTATAAAATACATTTGTACATAATTTTTTATATACATTAAAAATAAAATTGAATTCTCTAAACCAACATTTTATGAATTATCTCACGTTATTTAAATTATCAGACTAATCCCGATTTAATTCCTAATGATCCCAACTTAAACTTAACCTAACTTTTCTCGACTTCAAAACGCTCTCGCGGTAACGAGAACGCAAAGATAAATCGCGAAAATGACCACTTCAAAGGATTTAAATTTAGCTAGAAAGAACCTCGTAGCATCGCTCGGCGAAAATGGAAAAATGTAAGTTTTTCTATTTTAAAAATTGAGACGAGTATATGTAATATTGATATATAAAGAAAGAACTTAACCTATGTGATTTACAATTTTAATTTTATGATTATAGATATTTTGAGAAGATGAAACTGTGGTTCCAGATGAAGGTATAATTTCTCGATTAGCTTCGTTAGATATGTATATTTCGTATATTATATATCATCATTGTTTTAGACTACAAAAGAAGAGTTTGATTGTGAAGCTCGCAATCTTATGACGGAGGATCAAGTTCATTTACACAATGAGTTTCTGCTATGTCTCTTTAATAAAGTCCGCGGATTAGCCGCTGTCACGACAACCAAAATAGACAGAGATAAAGTAAAAGAAAGAAGATTGAGGCTGAAACGCAAGTACAAGACTGATAAATCAAACTTTGAGGTTTGTAGATGTGTATTACAATACGGCAATATATAAATGTACAATCATTGATATATTGTTTCTTTATAACAGCCAGCAGACATGTACGTAGAAGTATTGGGCCAGGCTTCATCGCCTGTCGGAGACGAGCCTATAGGTGCCAATCGCTCTAGCGCCCAAGAACTTGTGCTGCCAGATCGCACTTTTGTATTAGCTCGATTAATGCTTGCGGCGTGGGAAAATAATATGGACGGAGCCGAGGAGAATACCGCGCACATTGTTATAGCCGCGACGCAAATTTTCCTGAAAAATATACTCACTGCAATTTTCACACGTAGAAAGGGATACGCCGTTCGGGATGGCGCTTTCATTTATAAGATTGGAGAACCAGTGCCTAGCTCATGGAAAAGAAATTCTATGTTTATAAATCCATACAATTCCGGGTAAGTTGCAAGCAGTAATTTCAATGTTACATGATTAATATTGAATTCATCTTGAAATACAGACCGACAGAAATAATGGAACCTTATGGCCAAATCCCTGCGTCAAAATCAAGTTTTGAAGAAGCTGAACAAGCTATTGCTTTTTCATATGCTTGTGGCACGCAAACCACTCATCCACCGTTAAAACCAGTAAGCACAGCCGATTTGCAGCATGCATTAAAGGTAATAATAAAAAGTCTGTTCTTTTTTTGTTTATCACATGTCAAATCATAATTTAATTGATTTTATTTTTCCAGATATATAAGAATCTTGTTAGTAATCATACGATATATGCTACCAATATGGAGCGATTATATACATATGCAACTCATCCAACGTGGGAAGACTTGGAGGCAAAAAAGTTATTATGTCAACCTTCAACATGAAAGATTTCTATAGTTATAGTTTTATAATATTATATATGCTTTCTTCTTTGAGATAATTCTTTAATTTTATTTTTTAGTTTATTCGTAGGATTATCTATTATTAAAATAAAGCCGTTTAAATTTTTCTTTATATATGATCTCGTTTCATAGTATATATAGTATAGAATAGATACATTTGATTAATTTATATCATTTAATGATTTATTGAACAATTCTTTATGAGTCTTTATTATTTTTGTACATAGTACATTAAGTAGTAAATTATACTGTAAGCTATACTTTTAATGTCATGTAAATTCACCATATTTAATTTGTCGATATAATAATAGAGTATATATTACATATCTAGTGTAACATAAAAAGGATAATGCATAATTTTATATATTTACATTCTTATATGAAATTTGCCAGCTTTAGTGATGTATTTGACACCTTTGAATGGCTTGTATTTTTCACCATACATGTCTAATCGATTCACTTTCAATCCGGATACCGCTAATTGATTAATCGTAAAATGCACCTGAAAACAGGATATCAAACTGTCAAAGTTTTATTTGAAAAAAACTTTATATGGCTATTATTATCGTACGTACGTTAATGGTAGGATTTGATTCGGTAACGGTCGTCGAATTTTGTATCGTAATCTGAAATATATAAAATCTTGTAACAATATAATCATCATTTATAGAGGCTCTATAATTATCCTATATTACCGATCCTCTGAGATTTGGCAACTTGGAAACATCGATTCTTCCAATATCCCATAGCAATATCTTGCTGACGGGATCAAACGAATATTTTCCTTGATTTGGAGTTAACGTGCAATTCAAAACTATTTTTGGCATTGGAATTTCTAGAGTCACATTTTCAACCTATAAATATAACATTAATATTTAGTCATAAATTATTATTTATAATTAGTCATAATTTTAACAATCAATTTATAATTATATATCATAAATTAAAGAAGATAACTTACTGTCCTTCCAATAGTCTGTTTTGGTCCAACTGTTATGTCTAATCTACCACCTCCTAGTTCTTTCAGACTAATATTATGTCTTACATATATAGGAATTGCTACAATGTTTTGTGATCCTACGTGATACGAAAGAAGGCGAAAGTTGCCATCAGGCGGAATAAAAGAAAGTATCCTTTCCGACTAAAACAAGACATATAAGCTTAAAAATTAATTTTCATGAATACACAACATTAATCACATACGTACCTCCCATCTTTTGAATCGAACGCAAGGATGGAAGCTCACGTCGTCGAACAGTCTTGGATTCATAAATGAAAGGGTGAGATCTGGCATACCGCTTAGTTTTATGCAACAGTCAATCTAAAAGATTAATTATATATATGTGTAAATATGTTAAATAATTAACGTTTACTAATAATTTGCGTGGGATACTATAAAACATACGTAGCCCTGAATTTCT
Source organism: Tetramorium alpestre (assembly GCA_021460005.1). Classification (NCBI taxonomy): domain Eukaryota; kingdom Metazoa; phylum Arthropoda; class Insecta; order Hymenoptera; family Formicidae; genus Tetramorium; species Tetramorium alpestre. The sequence goes on along the minus strand of JAJVSH010000044.1, from coordinate 936,119 downwards.
GCCGCCACTGTCGCTCCAGTTCGATCAATAATCGCATCTACTTCCTCGACAACATCAAAGTAAGCTTCGTTGTTGGTATATTTCACTCCAGTTCGTCTCCAAGGAACATTAGATAATTGTCCACTTGGCAAGATTGCGCTAACGCTATATGTAAAAAAAGTATAAAATAATTCTTTATGCGTACATCTATGCCAACATAAATGTGTGAGCATAGAGATGTATTTACTTGGATTTGCCTGTAACAGTATTCGCTATGGTGCGCAAAATATTGGGCGGCTTGATTAACTCCTTCAATATATTAGATTCTGTCGCCAGGGGAAAACCATTGTCCAACATCTCGTCCAGCAGCTCATACACTACCACATAATTTTCTTTTATAATAGTTTCTGTGCATTCACCGAAATAATCTACAAATGTGTCCACCACTCTGTGCAAGAATTCAATAACGAATAACGGTGGAACTGGAAAGAAGTAAAGAATATTTATATTATCATTCTGCAGGCGAGTTTTATGATAAACAGTATTGCTTATCAAGTATTACCCTCTGTCATGCATACCGCCACGAAGAACATATTGCAGCGATAGATGCTAATAAGATAGTGATGCGGAGTAGCTATTACCGGCGGCGTATCCTCCGGAGACAAAACTCTTCGCTGCTGATCAAAGAAATAGTCACAGAGCGAACGTGCGACCGCACTCTTCCAATGTTTCTCCATAAAGACATCCCTACGTGCATACGAAGTATATTAGGCCATGTCGCGTAACAGATAAAAGATGTAAAACAGTTCAGCAGTAGCAGACAGAAAATATTTACTCTATGTGGAAAATGCTAATTCATAATTTGTCATCATATGATCTGTCAAACCTGTGATTTACTGTCTTGACACTTACCCTGAAGAATTTATAATAAAGAGACTGTTTATCATCTTTGTGAATGATAAATGTTTGCGGTGGAATTTTAAATGTGACAGAAATGTCACTAATTTCAACGTCAATGTTGAACAAAAAATCGGAAATGCTCCGTATTCACATGCATGTGTAACAATATGCTGATAATACAGGCTCTGCTTGAAAAGATGAAAAGGGTTCCTTCTCGATGAGTTTCAGAACGCACCTGTAGTACAAAAAAGAAAACTTTATCAACAAATTCCTATTATTACGTTATAAATGGTTCGAATCTTCGCTAAATAAAATTCGATATCAAATCTCATTTAGCGAAGGTCAAAAATCGTGACTAAAAAAGACTCCAGCTTCATTGTGAAAATTCAAACTCCATTTAATACATAATTTTAGTAACAATTATAATTTAATGTCTATTTGACAAAAACTTTATTATAAATACCTATTAAGTAAACAAATTATTTAGCAAAATAGTGGAAGATATTTCGCTATTTTGATAAAACACGTACAAGCACGGGTTATCTCAATTTACTGCCGTTAATTTTAATGTAGGAAGTTCCATATGCGTGTCAAACTTGACGTATCCCTCGAGTTGCGAACCACACCACTGTTGGGTCACAAGTGTCATTTTTTAACCTAAAATCTAAAAACCTATTTGCAAGACAAGGTTGGAACAAGTAAACCGGATGATGTCTAGAATTGGCTAAGAAAAGAAGAATTAACAACACTGAAAGTGATATATAAGTGATATATGCAGGTTATAACACGTTAAACCTCCAAAAAAAACCTATTTGCATTCTGTAATCTAAAAATGAGCGAAATATCAAGTTGGGAAGATATTGAAAATGATGGTAAGTTGAAAAGCTTGCATCTGTCAAATAAGTATTTATCTCTATACGATTATTTACATAGCTCATAAAATGTACATCAATTTCAGAGTTTTTTAAACAACTACTGAACGTCGACTTCAAAAAGACTGATGTTGTTGAGCCATTGTTGTCGGTGGCACAACAATTAAACAAATTGGGTCAAGGTAAATTTCAAATTATTTATCCTTATTGGATTGCTTCAAAATACTAAAACAGTAAACGCTGTTTTTAGCTATCGAGGTACTGAATGCCGAGCTGCAAAGGCAAGTACTTGCGAATCACGAAGATTTGCTGTCACAAGCGACATGGGTGGAGAAATTGGAAGGAGTGCTTTTTATAATGCAATCTCATATACAAGTGAGTAGAGAAATGTTAATGTCAATGTGAATGTAGAAAGCCATACGAAATGAAATAATTTTTCTTTCAGAGCCTCTTATCAGCAGTGGAGCGATTACGTGGTAAGATTATCGATCCGTTTAATAAAATTGAAATGCAAACGATTGTCCTAGCTCGGCTTCACGAAACCTCCGATCTTCTGAGAAGAGTTTCTAGGATGCAACATTTATCGAAACGTTTAAATTCTCAAATGAGTAACATCACTCAAGGACCAGATATCATTAAAGCAGCCAATAGCCTACACGAGCTTGGTATACATATAATTTTCTATTCTTTTCTTCATCATGTAATCTTATATATCAATGTTACATTGTGACATTTATATATGCAGAACAATTGATGGCAGACACGGATCTTAATGGCCTAGATGTAATCGCAGATGATCAGCAGGCTATAAAGACTCAGAGAGCTACAGTACAGAGAATAGCCACTCATACATTAACGCAAGGTTTACAGACGATGGACAGAACGAAGGTGTCGTATAATTATTTTTCATATGGCTAATAATGTTTAATCTAAATCTAAATGAACGAAATATATAATAATTAAGTTTTATTTTATTGCAATTATACTCTCATTAATGTATACATATATGAGCAGGTGAGCACGGCTGTGCAAGTCTTTCAAAACTTGGGAATAATAGGCGGCGCTATAGACACAACTATAGAGTCTACACTGGCTGAGATAGAAAGAATTTCCACCGAATCATTAGATGTATCTTTGGTAACGAATCAGGACTTTGGGAAACGCGGAGCGCCGGGCAGGGCTGCGATTCCGTCACCCGGATCGTCCGGAAATTTACGCACGAGAATCTGGGAAAACCTCGAACGTCTTTTCCAAGATACTTTGTACACACACTGTCTGCAAGTAAATAGACAATATACATTTGATTTATGTTTAATTTAGCCATTTTCAAACAATGCTATTTTATATTTAGATTGAATTGCTGCAAAGAGTATTGTTGGAGCATCATATGCAAGGATTTAATGATTTATCTGAGAAATTTTGGGATAAGGTAAACACTCTTCTTGCAAAAGTCTTGATTGAACGTGCTCAAGGTAAATTATAAATATATATGTATATATGAAATATCGAATTTAGTTGAAAGAAAATTTCAATCAAGGCTCTTATGTAGGATCGTCATTCGTAAAGCAAGCCTTGGAAGGAGAATATCCAAAATTTTTAAGAATATTTTTAGACTTGAGCAAACGCTTAAAAGAGAGATCTCACAGTATCGGAATTTATGGCATTGAGTAAGTATATTTCATATAAATGACGTAATATGAAGCTTTATATTAATATATGTATGTATATCTTTATTATAGGCGTAACGTTTTATTACAATTCGAAAACGCATACTTATCGCGTTCGGTATCTCGACTCTTGGATCCGGTTCACAATATGTTTTCTGGAGAAGGCTTGCCGACGCATGACGAGATTGACAGTCTCATACGTATGATTACAAAGTACGTGTCTGGCATGTTTCCTACGTACATGTCTTAGCCATTGAAGTGAATTATAGCAGAAATATTTTTCTATGTCTAGTGAATTGAGCGTATCACTGGTGGACGATGGACTCTCGACCGTGGTATCGCGTAATGTGGGAAAAGCAATAAGGCTGTTTTGCTTAAAATGCGAGCAAAGTATGGTGAACGGCGGTGAGGCCAGCCAAGTAATCGATTCTCCTACTACCGGTCAACAGACGAATGTTACGCTCGCGAATCTTCTCCATTACCTGTCTAGTCAAACAAATCGCGTAATAGCGAATCTGGCAGGGGGCTTACCCTCTGAAGGGAGTGCCATCATTACTGCAGCGCTCAAGGAAACGGATGAATTAACGAAGAACTTCCTCGTGCCGTTATTAACTTCTATTAGCGATGCAATCGAAAGTATTATTTTAACAATGCACGACGATCCCGAATTTAAAGAGTAAGTTATTCTTATCTCCTCAATTTTCATTTTCACCTATCGATCATATTGTATAATATTGCTACTTTAATTACACAGCACAAGTAGCCCTTTAGGAAAGGAAATCGGCTGTTCTCTTTACATGCGTGAATTACAAGGCTTTATCTTACGATCCGTGAATACATTCCTACTACCGTACAAAAATCAAGTAATTGTGGCTGAAAGGTAAGTTATTTTCGCCCTTCTTTGTTCATCGGTCATCGGTAACAAATTATTAAATATTATTATTGTCATTGAAGCTGTAAAGCTGTCGCATCGAGATGTATAGAGTTATTCGTGCGACATGCTTGCTTGCTGAGACCGCTGACTGATTTTGGAAAAGCAAAACTTTTGGTAGATTTCGCTCAGGTATGTTGCTTTTATACAGGACGTATGTCGAAACATGTGCATGTGAAACAGGTTGAAAGTTTTAGATGGAAATAGCTGTGGCGCCATTATGCCGTGGTGGCCAAATGGGCCTGCTTGAACAACAGCAATATAGAACCCTGCGAGCGCTAAAAACTTTGCTTCCTCTTAATCCCGAGGAAATGGTGGACAAAATTCTGGAAGGGCAAGGCGAGAGTAGTATATCACCATCTCTTATTCTCCTGCATTTGTTTTCTGGCGCGCCGCCTGAATTGGTATCACCGCATCAGGTAAAAATGGATTTCTCAAGTATCGATTTTTTAATAGACTTATTAGAAAAACTATTTGATTCTGAAAAAACATTAATAAATTTTATATTTATCATATAGAGCGCCGGATGGTCTGTAGGCCGATTATCTCAGTGGATGGACAACCATCCGAATGAAAGAGACAGATTAGCATTATGTAGTGGACCATTGGAACGTTATCAGTTAACAATACGTCAACAAAATCTTCCATCCTTTCATCCTCTCTTTCCACAGATGATGAAATTAGCTAACTTGAGAGAACACTCGAGTCAATAAAATTTTTAGTACGTATAAGTACATTATAGAAATTTGTATATATATCTTCTAATATATTTTTCCAAATGTATATAAACTAGAAGAATTAAATTTTAAATTGTAATTATGTGTATGTATGGTAGTTTATTAATAAGTCATGAGCTTATTTGTATCATGAAACAATATAAAATCTGAATTCATTCGAGAAAATATGGTAAATTTGTTCGAAAACGAAACACTGAAGATATTTTAATGTTATACATATTCCACAATCTTTGAATATACATTCTTTTGCATAAGTATAGTCCTATTATTAATGTCATGCTTATTGTTATAGTCCAACTCTTGGATTTACTCTTGGATTTACTCTTGGGATTAATCCAAGTTGCTGGTACACCGATATTGTTTTCCTCATCAATCTACAATGTAAAAATGCAATTAGTATTGAATAATGATAAAATTGTATGTAAATTTTATATTAGATTTATAATATGATACCTCTTGAGCTAGTTTTTTAACTTGTATTATCTCATTCTTTAAGAGTTTTAAAGTTTTTTGCGTCTTTCTTAATTCCTCTTCATATTCCATTCTTTTTACAGGCGATAGAACGATATTTTCGCTCGCAGCTTTCAACAAATTATTTTTGATATACTGAAAACTAGAAGCTATTACGCCAATCTGCTTTTTCGCATTTGTTAATGACATTGCACCGTCGTAAATTCTGTAATCATGTATATGTATATATGTCTAATTATCGATATTAATTAGTTTCGTATATTCCTATCAAAATGATTTAGAGAAATATAAAACATACGTATAGAAATTCGATTTTTTAACAATGCCAAAAGTGTTTATATTCCACGGCTTGCTATGAAATTTTTCAAGACTTTCGAGGAATTGGTGCTTATGAACAGTAATATCGATTCCTAAATGACAAAGATCATCTTCTGTCAATTGCAAAAAAGTTTCAATATCCATTCCTTGAAATAAATTGCTATAGTTTTCCAAGCCCATTCCATATAGCATCACTGATATATCATAATCTAAAACATCCTTTTCCCTAGGATATAAATTTGGAAGTAAATCCTTCCAAGATGTTGTTTCGGATATCTTGTAAGTTATTGGCTCTTCTTCATCTTTATCCAATAGAGCAGATATCTGAAAAGTGGGAAAAATTTTTTAGAATTAAAATGAAAAATTTTACACAATGAAGCAAAGATATCAATTACCTCTGTGAATCCTTTTGTATCCGCGATATCTTTGGCAGATGTATTGTGCACATCTGTCAGCGAAGTATCTGCATTATGTGCTAAAAGAATTCTGACAATATCAGGTTTATTAGCTGCAACAGCGTAGCTCAATGCCTATAATCAGATAAAAAATTTATATAGAAAAAAATGATTGATGCTTAATGATGTTAAGAACTTACAGTTTTCCCATTGCTGTCGCAAACATTAATGTTTTGTACATATTTTATAAGCTCCATGACGAATTCCGCATCTTGCGTGGTACATGCGTGCATTAGAGCTGTTTCCCTATAAAATTGTGAATGTTAGTGATCATCAAACTAAATCAATAATATAATAATCATTAATCATCAGATGTTACTTTTTAAAGATTTTTTTATCTACATAATATTAATTTTACCTCCGCTTATTTGTAATATTTGCATCAGCTTTTGCTTCTATCAAAAGTTCAAGGCATTCCAGAGCCTTTTTTGTTGTGCCCTTTGTAGAACTGCACAGCGCCATGAGAGGTGTAAATCCATCTGTACAATTTAGCGATTACAGAAATCTTAGGCAAAATAATTAATAATGAAAATAATTAATAAAATAATCTATACCTTTGTGTTTATTCGGATTTGCGCCATGTGTCAACAGATACTTAATTACTTCCGGTTCTACAGATGCAGCCGCATATAATAACGGACTCCATCCAGTGTACAGAAACTTGTTGACGTCACGCTTTACATCAGGTTCTACATAAAAACATTTGACATAATAATTTGTATTTGATAATACAACACTGAGGTGCGTTTAGAAACTTTACTCAAGTGAAATTTCTATTCTTTTATCCTTGTTCAATTCTCAGTAAGTAAGAAAGATAGAAATTTTCCCAACCCAAGTGAAGTTTCTGAACACAGTCCTGCATTCAACACAAAAAAAAAGGGGGGAAAAAAGATACATGATGCATTTTATCAATAAATGTGTTAAATTATGCTAATATAATTGCAGAAAGAAGAGGAAAACGCACGGAATCTGACATGGGAACAACAATGTGACAATGTTTACCTTCGAAATATTCCAAGACCACATCCAATTGTCCCATTGTACACGCTTTTATAAGACGATCTTCGTAGACACGTTCCTGATCGTACGCCTCGAAATCGATCTTCGTCTCCTCTCTCGTCGAGGCTCTACTCGGAATGTACTTATTCTTTTTAACGGCGGGCTTTTCCTGATAAACAGAGTGAAAAAAAAAACCTTATTGTAGTTGAACAAAAATTGGCATATATCTCCTGTATTAACCGTACCTGCTCGGAAGGGTAGAAGACATCGTCGTCGTCGTCGTCATCCTCGTCAGACATGCCAGCGGGCATCAGATTCTTGTACTTCGACATCGCTAGGACGCTCGAGAAAAGCTACGTAGGGGAGAGCTCCAGCGACAATTCTCTCTCGAGTGAACGGGATTCTGAAAAACGCCGAGGACTGGCGGCAAACCGGCTGTCACGCATGCGTCGTGCGTGCGTTTATCTAGCTTGCGTTTGTTTACGAAAATCCGAGACAGACGAGAGAAACGGAGGAAAACGAGATAAGGGATGGTCCAATATCAGCTGGTCGCGATCCGATTATCGTAGACTTTTTCGCTGTCTCGAACCGCTACTTATCGCCTCTTAGAGGTTATATCGACCATGTGCCAAAAGATGATCGAATTTTCACATTATGCAGCTGGAAGCGGTTAGAATTTAGAATGTGGCAGTGGCGCAACAACATCGCCACTTGACGTTGACCGGCGGCCAAAAAGCATTTCTTAACTCTACCATAACAATTATTTCGGGATCACAATACAAAAACGTAACGTTGTTTGTTCAGTGCTGGCCGATCTTTTACAAAAATAAGGAAGCAGCGAAGTTTTACCTGGCGGTAATATCTTGTCTGGCCGGCCCTTCGATTTACGTGTCCATCAAGTGAGTTTACAATTCGTTAATTTCAAGGAATCTTGTCATAAACGAGGAAATAAGCGGATAAAAGTGAAAAAGTTTAGATAGAATAAGCACAGAAGCACAAATGCGTTTGACTTTTGCTCTGGATATGTGACAGCTCATAACTGATAATACCAGACTTATATCTATCCCAGGTAGAACAAAAATTATAATGACATATCATATTGACATCAAAATAACGATAAAATGACATAATAATGACATTTTCCAGTCATTTTGATGTCTTCTCGACAACTTTGTGACTTCTTCTACCTGGGATTTCTACTGATGCAGATTAATTTTAATCTCGAGTTAGTTTACTTTTTATCTTTTTCTAATTTCAATAATTAAAAAAAGATAAAAAGTAAATTAAAGTTAATCTACATTGGAAGAAATGGATATTATCCAGCAATCTGTAACACTCAACGCATCGTTTAAGAATAAAAATTAAAAGATGTAGATGACACATTTTAAAAAACTTTTATACAATAATATAAATTTTGGGTTGATATATACAATAGATAGTTTGAGTTTGTCCTATTATTCAAAATAGTAAAGATATTTAATTTTTCGTCAATAATTATTTTTTTACCAACACCGTCAGCAAAGTGGGCCTATTAAGTTACTCCGTGTCATTTTTTATGTTTTAGGCTTTCAAAAAATCCAAAAAATTCTGGATTACTTGTTAACATCTCTATTAGAATATTCAATAGGTTTAACATCAAATGTTAAACCCAATAGTTTATATAAAACGAAATTTACAAGAAGTTATTTGAGAAAGTAATTTTGCTTGTGCCTTAAAAGATTCAGACTGCTGCCCCAATAAAACAGTACATGAAATCCACGTTGTTGCCACGTGAAATCTACGTTTGCTGTTTTAGTGGAGTGATGGAGGATTAAGTTGCACAAGTTAAATGGATCACCCTGCATATGTGACGAATTTCGTTAATGAGTTATCTAGCATTAAAGGTACACTGAAAAAGAATTCTGGTTAAAAACGGATGAATTAGAAAAATCTTGTTGGATTGATCAAATATTCTGGTTATTATAATAGGATTATTATTCTGGTTATAAATTATGAAGTATCGAGTTCTATTATAATAATCAGAATACTTAAACAATCCTACAAGATTTTCTGATTCGTCCGTTTTTAACCAGAATTTTTTTTCAGTGTAGCTCAATTGAAATTATACTCGATAAGTATAATATCGAGCTTTAGCAACTCGACAGCTGCATAACGCCGCTGGTTGTAATAAACGATTATGCTTTAATTAATATAGAGATGGGTCGCGGTGCGCTCGTGGCGTTCGATTTCGATCACACCATCTGCGACGACAACACCGACGTGGTAGTGCAAAAGTTGTTGACGGACAAGGCAATATCCAAGGACGTGCAGAATCTGCTGAAGTCCAGCGGCTGGGTGGTCTACATGAATAAAATCTTCGAGCTGCTGCACGAGAATTCCGTGAACGCGGGCCAGATCAAGAACATTATTGTCGGTATACCCGCGGTTGCAGGGATGGAGCAGCTCCTCGCGTCCCTGCACGCCAACGGCCACGAGATTATCATCATCAGCGACTCCAACAGCGTGTTCATAGATGACTGGCTCAGGAGCAGGCGGCTTGAACGCGCGGTGTCGCACGTCTTCACGAACACTGCCCGATACGACGACGACGGCAGGCTGAGGGTGAGCGCGTATCACACGCAGCACACGTGCCTGCTGAGCGCCATCAATCTCTGCAAGGGCCAGATCCTGATGGACTACATTCGGGACAGAAAGCAGGAGGGCGTGAGCTACGAGAGAATTGTCTACGTCGGCGACGGGAGGAATGATCTCTGCCCGATTTTGCGGCTCTCGAAAGCCGATCTGGCGTGTGCGCGTAAGGATTATCCGCTCGTCGATCGGCTCAACAATTTACCTGCCAGCCTGTCGACCAAGGCGAAAATTGTGCTGTGGCAGGACGGGACGGATCTACGACACAACTTGGAACAGATCATAAAGCTTCGTTAGCACGAACCGATCATCGCTAATCAACTGAAATTGATCGCCGGAAACAATCGCGTGCAATTTGTTTCGTATTTATCCGTCCGTTTTGCGTTTTAAATGTCTTTAAATAATGATTTCTTTTGCAGGTAATTTCTTTCCGTTTATTTTATGCTGTATTACGAGAATGTTTATTTAACAACAATGCATTACATCAAATTATTACAATTCAAAGATAATATTCTGCTACAGTAATAATGGTAATAATAATAAATTTCATATCGCTTCGTCGAATGGAAAGTACATTATTGCTGATAATTTCTTTCTGTTGTCTATTTTATGCTGTATTACGAGAATGTTTATGTTTATTGTGTTTATTTAACAACAATGCATTACATCAAATTATTACAATCCAAAGATAATATTCTGCTATAATAATAATGGTAATAATAATAAATTTCATGTCGCTTCGTCGAATGGAAAGTGCAAAATTGCTGATTACTGGAGTATACACACACCCAGAGTTTCAGAACTAATGACACCAGCTAGAAGAAACCAATTCTCGCTTGTACCATCGGTTCTAAGACACACATATACGTACATGTAACAAGTAAGTTGTAACAATATTTTAAAAATAAAGACCTTAATTTATAATAAGATTATTATAAATCCTAACATTTAAAATGCACCTACGATATTTAAAGCTACCGCCAAGTTCTTAATTAATTTTACTTATCAAATTATACTTGATAAATACAAATGAAATTTAGCAATGATTTATTTCAAGATCTAAGAACGTTCTATCGAAAAAGAAAAAAAAAAACAACCGCTTTGTGCAAATTCGAATTGGAAACGCGCGCGATCGTTTTTTCCGATAGCGCTGAAACAACTTGTCGATATGCAATTACATAAGTTGCGCGCGCACTGTTAAGCGCGCTGGCGAGGAGGTTAAGTTGGGCTTGTGACGTACGCACAGTACTTGCGTACTCTCCGATGTTAATTGTTGTGTTACCTTACCCGTTACTGGTCGCTATCACAGCGTTGAAGATCGGAGGAGTTTGTTCGCGTGACCGCGGCACCGCCTCCGTGACGGTGCGAGATCCAGCTAGAGCCGCTCGAAAGGGCATCCGCGGTATCTCGGGGCCCTTCCGAACGTTCGTTCACAGTCTGCGTAACGACCGAAATTCCTTGCGATAAGTGATAAGCGCACAGTAAGCGAACTATACTCTTACAGATTCAATTCATTCGCATATGGGCATTTTCGTGACGTTTGTAACGAGCGTGAAATGCCTGCGCCGAAAACGCGCTTCTGGAATAAAGTGCGATTACTTAATTATGCCTACTTACCCGAGAAAAAATTCCGTTAGAAACGATGGATAAAACATGCACCCTATTCCTTCCGTTTCCAACTGTTTTACTATGTGTTTCTTTCTTTGCAATAGTAAAACACAATCGGAAACTGGAAGGAATAGGATACACGTTTTATCCGTTTCTAACATTATTTTTACTAGTGACAATCCAGTTCCGATGCCTTTGTGTATCAAGAGAAGATATTTTTTTAACTTTTAATATAAAGTAATTCTCATCTTTCTGTCATTGGTACAAGCAGGCTGAAAAAACGCCATTTGACAGTCGCAAAGTGTATATAATTATGGAAACAAAATTATTCATAATTACTATCAATATCAACATTGATGTTATTGATTACACTTGAGAATAGTCCTTTGAAGACGATTTTTACATCCCACGAATAGAAATGAAAAACTAAGTTCAGTTTACAATTTATCGATTGAGAATCAATTTTCTTGCTGGCGTACTGCTAACAACAATGTTAGCATATTGACTTATTCGACCGGATGTATCCGGTTTTCTTTCTTACCATCGTCATTGCAGACTTCTTGAATTCTAATTATATTTATGTTGAGAGCATTTCTCACGATACCGAAAGAAAAGGCGCTTAAGAACGTTGTGTCGGTTAACCATTGAGGCGCCCGGGTACACGAGTATACTCTCAGTAGAGTCCCTAAGAACACCGGTGTCCAGAAAATCACACACAGAATTAATGATAACTTCATAGTGTTGAATATCCTTACCATGCAATCTATCTCTAAGGCTAGGCTCTCATTTTCCCTGCAACTTTTGTGATCCTTTTCTATCGCATCTATATCCGCTCCACCGGGATCGTTTCTTGATTTCTGTTGCGTGCCGGATCCTTCTACTGAATCCTGATGAATCTTTTCACTTTTCCTTCCCGTGGAGGGAAGATTGGCTTTTGTTCCTAACAACGCAAGTGCATTCTTACACATGTGCTTTCCTCGCATTTGTAGAATGCAGGAAAGCAGAATTGGTAGGAAATATATCGCGAAAGATAGCACAAACAGCTGCAGTTTTAGGAACCTGGTTGAAATGAGGCATTCGTTGGACATGTGCAGTAAACTGCTCTGCTTTGTTTCAGCATTAACGTAGCGATTGCCATTTCTGTCGGAGGCTAGATCCTCGATTGAATTCGACCTCCTCTTCGCAGTGTAATTCTTCAGACTGCTAATCCTGGGCTGATCATCCTTGGGTCGACTCGCCGAGCGATTGTAATGATTTTTCGCTGCCGAATGTACACTGGCAGCTTGGATACGCTTCATTATCTCGCCATATATTTGATTTTTGGAAACGAAAGTTGCGTTTTGCAAGGTAGCATTGGTAGCCACTTGAGTACTTTGTTCTGTACTTGTGAAATGTATCTGTGGATACTCTTGATAACTACTGCCATTTTCGTTTTCATCTGATACTCGCGATACGCTGCTCAGGTTTCCAGATGTAGCTGCATCTAATTCTTCCGACGTATTCTTCAACACATCGTAGAATAACGGTACTTCCGAATCTCGACTCAAATATGTATCATTCGTGGATGAATTATAAACATTTATATCCTGTTCCGTTATCGCTTGTGTATCGTTTGATCCTTGAACTGTATTATTAATATTTGTAATATTTCTTATATATCTCATTATGTCATTTGCTGAAATGTACTCCGTCAATTTTTGCGGTTCAAGAATATTAAGAAAATTTGTGGTTTCCGTATCTTTTGTAGAATTGCGCCTATGATCTAACGCAGCCCTAACGATACTCTGAACTTTAGATACTACTTTATCTATTTCTACGCTGTTTGCTTTTGACTCGTTTGATAATTTTTCATTAAAGGAATAATCATGTTCCAACGACGTCATGTATGCAATGGATTTAATGATGTTCATATCAGTGTCGAAAAATATATCAAAGTCATTCATCGGAAAATTACTTTCAAATGTGCATTCAATGTCTTCTGTATGTTTAACGTTATTCATATCGCTGTATTCGGCAAAGTATAGAATTCCTACAACGAGAAACGGCACGAGCCAATGGCTGGTTACGAGGAAGCTGGTCGACTTTTTGTCATCCTTTCTCATGGTTCGAAATTTTGTGATCCCCACAATTCTCTGCATAATGTTGCTCCTGGTCTTCACGTTACTACTGCCTTGTAGAGACGTTGGTTCCCGTTCACTCTCGAGTATTTCACTCTCTCGACATTCGACTTTGGCATCCTTCGGTTCAAATTGAGTATTTCTCAATGGTTTCATTATATTAGCGCATCTTTTCTTTATACACGCTGCATTGAGATTGCATTGTACGGTAAAAGTCAGCAAAGATATAAAGGCATTTGTCAGCGCAGCGAGCAACATCCCGTACTGCACAAGTATGTCTTTCATGCCACACGTTAAAGTTACATTGCGCTCAACCTCGTGCAGAACATGAGCCTGTAAGAATGGAAATCGGTAGTTGTCTTCGATTGTCCATGTACGGTTGGGCATGTCGCCGCTGGTGCCATTCTGCCCGCTGTAATTCAATCTCATCCCGGTTTCGATATGATTCACGAGAAGTATAATAGCCATCAACGCAGCACTAAAGACATCAGATGCCGATAGAACATAAAACGGCGATTTCTTCTTGCGTTTACATCCTCTCCACAATAGTATCACAAGCGCGATAAAGCTGGACAGTAACAGTGTGTAACCTGTTGCGTCTAGCGCCGTCGGATGCATGTTGCGATAACAGATCTTCCTTGATTAAATATATTTCGTCTACTCCGTTCACTGCAGAGGGAAAGAACCGTTTATACCGATTATTCATAAAACCACACCTTGAGATTGTTAGAAGCCGACTGAATAAATTCACTTATTATAAGCATATGGGTACTGCATATTGGTATATCCATATATGTGGGTACCCAGTTAGTATCCCTAATGTAGTTTAGATTTAACTGTACCGTACTGATACTTGATAATATATGAGGGCACAAAATACTTATCAATTTAAACGTTGCTAATGGTTCATCTATGTTCTTACTTACAATTAATATCTTACTGTTATAATTAATTACGTTACAAATTTGTTTAAAGATAATAATAATAAAGGAAGTGTTGAAAGCTAGCGCTAACGAGTTTACGCTAAAGATAACACGTAATTGTTTACGCTAAAGATAACGAGTAATTGTTTCTCGTTACAGTTTGCTGTCGATATGTCTGTACGTCGGAGAAGTGATCCGTCCATGATTCAACGGATTTGGGATACAATCAAATTCACAGTACATCAAAGGAGCTTACCTAGTAATGACCGTATGGTACGGCACATGGCTCGAATTTACGGCTTTACAGAACAGGAAGCTCAGGAGGAGCTCAACAAGGCGGTCGAGGACGGGCTTGTCCTATTGAAGAAAGTACCCACGAAGAGCGGCGTCGAGCAAGAGAGTTACAGATTGCCGCCGATAGACGTAACGCAGGACGATAATCACGATTGGTACTGTTATAAATGCCAACGAGCAGGTGCGATCGAATGCTGTGAACAGTGCTGCAGGGTCTATCACTCGGAATGCCATGTACCCAGCAATGCAAAACTGAAGATTTGTAACTTTTGCGAGGTAAGCATCTCGAAGCTTCCAATGCATATCTCGTATCTGACGATATTCTGTTAATGGTAATACGAATAATATTGCAGAAAATAAACAACGATGTATATCTCGACAAAACCGATCTCAACCACATTCTTAGTTTTACGTGCGGCCATTTGAAAGCGAAATTACCGCCGGAAATTACAAATCGTACCATCGTTTTCAACAATGATCCAATTGTTACACCACCCAACGGTTTTTCCGGACCAACCTGGGTGAGCGAGGGTGAAGACGCGTGGCGGCCAGGCATTCTCATAAAGCGTCATATGGATTTGGCGATAATGGACGCGAAAACGAGCAATAACGAGTACAACAACCTCGCCGAATTTGAGGCTGATGCGCATAATATTCTACACAACATCATAATATATCACGGAGGTAAGAGATTTACGACTCGATGAATTTTCTTCTATAAGCATTTCTCGTTATCTTGTCGCTCTAGCAGTTAATAGCGTGATAGCTGACATGGGACGCACCATGTATCAGGATTGCTGCTACGATCTTCAAGAAATACGTCGTTGTGCGGACTGTTATCGTATATCGAACGAAAAATCTGAGAAAATGTGGTTCTGCATACCGTGTAATCCCCCTCATCAATTGGTCTATGCGAAGCAAAAGGGTTACCCGTATTGGCCGGCAAAAGTCATGCAAGTTAACGGCAATGTATACGATGTGCGTTTTTTCGGAGGTCATCACATGAGGGCTAATATCGAGAAAGTTTTTATTCGACCAATTTCTTCCACGTTACAAAGTTTACAGGTAAAAATCTAAATCTGAATCTAAATACTCTATACTCGCTCGATATTGTAACAGCACTGAAACTGAGTTGGTCGTTTATTTACAATGATACGTATAATGATTGCGATTAAAGGAATTCGTTCGAGAAGTCAATTTAGAAACTTTTATACTAAAAAAAAAGAAATAGAAACATAGGTGATGGAAATAATTGAAAATGTACAACTAATTCCTTTCCAAACATTTCATTCCAAAAATATATATTTTTGTTTCTTTTATAATTGAAAGCAATGTCTTTTATAGATAAAAAAATCAACGGCGTGGAACAGAGCTTTCGAAGAGCTGAAGCATCATCAGAATTTGTTGCAAAAGTTGGGAAAGAAAAAGGAAGATAATTCAAATGCAACAGAGGATCCTACGCCTGCGAAAGTTCGAAAATTGGAATCATCGAGTTCGAGAAATATATCACACGGTTCTAATTTGCCAAAGCAACTGATTAAAGATTTAAGAGTGAGAGTCGAACGCTTGAGTTCAGACGGCAATACCGAAACACAAAATGTAAATGACGATGCAGATAATAAAGAAAACGCTGCGAAAACTAACGCTGAGAATGAAGAAAGACAGGTGCCTCGTTTACCAGTGGCGGAAGATGAGCCCGCGGGAGAAAGCATAACGAGTACATGTCCTCAAGGTTTAAAGAAAGAAGGCTCCCAAGAAGATATGGTTACATCTAGTTGTCAAGAACCGAGGTCCAAGTGCGTTCTTGTACAAACTGAACAAATTCAAACGGATGGGCTTCCCGCCAAGGTAAATCTTTGACCGAGTTATGTATTTGCGCGGCTATACTCTATTCAATTACTTTTCAACACTTGTATACTCGCAGATTAAAAGAGAACGCAGAACTTCGGAACAACCGACGACAACGGCGTTAGAAAAATTGCGCCGTGAATTAGAACTTGAAAAGTGCAGAGAAATGGAGAGACTACAAGCGGAGCATGCCAAAGAATTGCGACAATTGACCGATAGACATCAACAAATTGTATCTGACATTAAAAAGAAACAATGGGTAATTCTCTTTTGTCTTTTTGATCTCTTCTTTGAAATGTATTCTTAAATATGTTCATCATTGGTTACAGTGTTACAATTGCGAAGCTGAGGCGATATATCATTGTTGTTGGAATACTGCATACTGCAGCACAGACTGTCAACAGGTTCATTGGCAACGCGAACACAAAAGAGTATGTCGGCGTAAGCGCTAAATTCATGTGACGAATGTAACAAGTACAATAATATATAAGAAAAAGCATTCAACAGATTAAAAGTTATATTAATATATATAGGTAAATAATATACATATGTATATATAAATATATATATATGTATATATACATTTCATATATATATACAGGGTGTCCGAAATAAGAAGGATCACACGAAAGTTGGTGGTAGATCGGGCCAAACCGAGAAGAAAAGTCATGTACCATTTTATAAAATTCGCAATAGTTATTGAGTTATTAATGATTAAAAATCGTCGTATTAGCCCGGCCTACCGCCGAATACAAGCACGCGGAGAGATACGACCGCCCAGCGTCATTGTTACCGAGATCGCGAGTTGTTTGGCAAAAAACAGGGGGACAATCGCAGCTCGAAACCGCCGCTTTTAGGCATTGCCGCGTTTAGTAAACAACTCCTCGCGATCTTGGTAACAATAACACTGGGCGGTCGTATCTCTCCGCGCGCTTGTATTCGGCGGTAGGCCGGGCTAATACGACGATTTTTAATCATTAATAACTCAATAACTATTGCGAATTTTATAAAATGGTACATGACTTTTCTTTTCGGTTTGGCCCGATCTACCACCAACTTTCGTGTGATCCCTCTTATTTCGGACACCTTGTATATATATATATAAAGGTGCAAGCATCTTCCTATGAATGAAAAAGAGTTTAATTCTCTATTTGTCTATCTGGACGCTTTTTTGCACACTTATTATCGCATATATGTATGAATATATGTGTGTGTGCATGTATACAGTGTCCCAGAAATACTGCAATTATAAATGAAACTGAGCAGCAAGCGCCATTTGTTTTGTTTTTCAAAATTAATAAATTCTATGTTACAAAAGAAATTAAAAATTTTTTAGAGAATCTTGCGTGATTACTTTGAGTAAACAAGTAAAATTAAACTCAAATCTAAATTAATCAAAGACTCTGAAGAATAAAATTGTATTTCAAATAGGCTGTATGTATGCACATATCAGAGGATATACCTGTAGAAGCACATTAATATATTCTTGACACCAATTCGATATGCCTTTGTAAACTTCCTCTCCAGGAAGGACTGTTATATGTAGACGCAGATCTTAATCTTAAAAGACTATTTTTACTTGCATCAAGCAGCATAACAAAATAGTTTTCAAATAATCATAGTTTTATACTTATTGATATTTATATATTTACGCAACGGATTCTGGAAAGAAATGATTCAAAGATTGTATGCGCGAAGATAATTTATACGCAAAGATTTGTTAATTTTTTTGATTTATTACTTTCTTAGGTAAGTTTTTGTTCCATATACAGTGTATCAAGAACAGACGTAATAACTACGTCTGTCAACAATCATGCGAACAAATGTATATTGTTATTCAGTCATTAATTATCAGTTACTCATTATATTTATAATATGTACCTTGGGCTATTCTATCTTTATGATTCTCATTTTAATCCTTATCAGACTGAAATATAATTTCTTTAAGTGGAAACGGTAAGTTACATAGAAACATCAATATATTTATTTTGCGATTCATGTAACAATCTTATATGAACAATATACAAGATGCCTTTACATATATATGTTTATACATCTAATACGCACTATAAAATCTAATTTGTAGTTGTTACACTGTATGCAATAGTATACAAATATATTTAAATAACATAAAACTATTCATATTAATATAATAAAAATTGCATATAAGTTACGTACGATAAGTTTCTGGTATTATATATGTATATTTCTTATTATTTAATATTTAAAATTTCTATATAATAGAGAAGTATTTCTTCTTAGATCAAATAACAATTATAATATTATCACACTACTACATTACAGCAAAGGCATAGAAACAACAAATCAATTACACAGTTTGTGACATTTCAATTTATAGTAGCGCAAGCAATCAATTTGTTCACAACACTGAAATGTCAAAATTTCAAATCGAAAACTTGAAACAAAATATAAAAAAAAAACAATGGCACTATGTGTATTTGTACGAATATGATTTTGATAAGAAAGATTCTTGACAAAACTTTAAAAACAGTGATAAATTAAAAATAATATATTGTTATAGCGATTACTAATTATCAAATTTAAGTATCTTGTGTAGCTTTAACTTCCCTGCCGACTACGTCTAGGGCCATTTTACCCTTTCCTGTTGTTTCAGTAACTTGCACATACCTGGTGGTATCTATATTGTTTAAAGATATGCGCTCCAACAATTGTAATTCAGACGGTTCCAACTTTTCTCCAAGTTGCCTCAAAGCGCTCAATATTTCTCCTCGTTGGCGATCGGCGGTTTCCTTGTTTAGTTTCCCTAGTTTAACATCTCGATCAATCTGTGAGAGACGTTCCTTGAGTCTAGCAGGCTCTCGCTTACCAAACATTCTTATTACAGCTGGGGTCTGGAAGGCTGCGCTGATAGCTGCTTGAGTCGCCTATTAGGAACCGTGAATAGATATAAAACTACATCGAAACATATGCAATGCATTGCATTGTTATAATTTGTTTAATCATGAAAAATTATATAAAATATCTACCAATTGCATCGCTCCAAGCTCGTCGACTAGAGTCATGTTTCCAGATATCATTCTTTGCAGGCTGTCGTTAAATTCACGGAGCTGTTCCATAGTGTCTTCCTTACATTCCTGATAATCCGTTTCATCTAAAGTAACTCTATTAACAAAACAATAAATGTGACTCGCAAAAAATAACAAAGCATACATATAAATACGAAATTGTTGAAAAGCCGTTTGAGATGAATTAAAATTTTCTAGAACAAAAACGAAACCTGCAATCTTCCAAATCTTCCAACTGCTGTACAAGCCGATCCAATTGTTCCTCCAAATTCTTTCTGAGTCTATCGGTCTCTGCTTTTCCGTGACCGTGAGAACTCATTTTCGTCGAGAGCCGAGCGATGAAAATGTATAGGTTAGATAAAAAGTCTCGCAATATAAAAGATGTAATCCCTCGCTTATCAGACGATATGTATGTTGCAATATTTGTCTGTTTCAAAAAAAGAAAACTCTTCCACTCGCCATTTTAGTAGCACTTTGCACAAAATATAGAGAATGTTGACAACATGGGAAATTTTTGCGGAATGTATACACTCCTTTTACGTCAATCTCGATCTCTGAGAAAATTAGTATTAGAAATTATAGAAAACAGAATATTTTAAACAGAGAAATTACGACTGTCTATTTGCAATAATGCGAATTAAAGGAAAAAATTTTCAAAAAAATATCCCAAATATATAATAAATTTTTTTCCTCTACAGGGTAATACCGGTAATAGACAACATTCGAAAGCTCGTAGTACAGCGCGTGAGAAATCGGACAATTTGATAAAAATATTGGATTGGTTGATCCAAGCGGAGCAAGTCCAAGCAGCGCTCCTATTGGATCGCGCGCGGCGGGCGCAAGGCACAAACAGTACTCGTTTAGGCTTCTAATGTCTATTTCTACCAATGCAGATTAACTTTAATCTCGATTTAACTTACCTTCTATTTTTTTTTAGTCCTACGAATTAGAATTCATCTTTTTATTCATCTCAATGGACATAAGTCCGTTCTACATTAATCGCATACTTGTCAGTTGCGACTTACGACAACCAATGAGCGCCTTGTTTCTAGTTAAAGCTCGACAGTCATTGGCTGTCGCAAGTCACAACTGACAAGTATGAGATTAATGTAGAACGGGCTTAGGATCAATTCCACAATTTACTTTAACCGGAGTTTAACTAACAATATCCAATAGAAGAATTTGTTTTATATAAAATAAACTCTCCTATTAGGTATCGATAGTTAAACTCCGGTTAAAGTAAATTGTGGAATTGGCCTTTATGTCTATTTCTATCAACGCAGATTAACTTTAATCTCGGTTTAACTTACTTTCTATCTTTTTTTTAGTAGTCCTAAGAATTATAGAAAAAGGTGAAAAGCAAGTAAAACCGAGATTAAAGTTAATCAGCATCGGCAGAAATGGACATTAGGGTTGTTGGTCGACGATCGACGGTGAGAATTCCTCATTCCGAGTGGTCATTCCTCCTACTACGTCACTGGGAAGATGGCGTTGGCGTCGTACACGTCGGGGCGGGGGGAGGGGGCAGTGGAGGGTGGGGATCGGGGGCGAGCAGTAGTAGAACCGAGCGAGCGATCGAGGACGCGTGGTAAACGGCAATACGGCATCGTCACTCTCGTGTAGTTCGTGGCGGCGTGGTCGCACGTTTAGACAAGTGTACCTCGCGTCGTAGCCTCCGTCGCTCGTTGGCTGGCCGGCGAACGGTGATTATGCGAAGAGAGATCGCGCGCAAGCGAAACATTCCATTCTCTAGCGTGCGAGCGGCCGAGCTGGGCACGTCGCGGGGTTACCGCGAAAAACGAACGATCGTCACGCGGTTGGACGCGACGCGGACGCCCGACATACGGACGGAAGTGCGCCACGCGGGTATACGTGGGAGAGCCGCGCGCGAGGAGCGTGCTCCCTGCCCCCGTGCACGCGGCATCGTTTTCCTTCAGTGAACGAGTGAACGCGGGCGTGTGTTGGTGCGCGCGCGCGCGCCAGCGCGCTTCCGCTCCTGCTCCTGGCTCCTGCTCTCGCTCTCGCCCGCCTCGTCAACGTCACGATCCGGACGCGTGATCGCCCCGGTCGCGGCGACATCTCCTCCTGCGAAACGGGGGAGAGGGGGGGAAGGAAGGAAGGAAGGAAGGGGGCCCGAGGATATCTCGTCGTCGTGGAAGCCGCGCGGACACGCGAGACCAAGGAACGAGCGTACCTATGAGTGCGACCCGTGGAAGATCGCAGGCTCGTAAGGACGGTTCGCACGAGGGAGGCCCACGCCTGCGATGAGCATGCCGACCAAGGGGAAGCACCACCATCTGTCCCACCACCCTCACCCGCAGCACCACTCGCAGCCGCAGCAACATCACCAGCCGCAGCCGCAGCAGCAGCCGCCTCCGCCGCCGCCGCAGCAGCAGCAACATCCTCATCACACCCCGCCGCAGCATCAGCACCAGCATCAACACCAGCACCAACACCAGCACCACCAGCTCATCCTCAACCAGCCGGTCGTGCATTCCCCGCAGACCTACAGCGCTGTCGTTACCACCAACACCCGTTTCCTCAACGCCGGTAAGTCTCTTTTCTTCCCCCGACTCTGTTTAATTTACGATTTATTCTCCCTCGGAGCGTCGATTATTAACCGGGAACGACCACGAGGGCGTCCACTCGTGACGAGATCCGAATTCCGAATCGCCCATCGGCGTTATTCGCGCATGCTTCGCCACGGGGAAATGTGTTATTTGAGGTTAGGACGACCACGCGGCATGTGGCACGTCCGCCGCGAGGAAAGAGGAACGACCGACCGTCCCTCGCCGCCGTTTTCTCTTTTTGACCGATACCCGCTAATCCATATCACACGTTCGATCGAGGATGCAGGGAAGCTCGAAATGAAAAGAACGAGGCGGAAGCTAGGAGCTGCGATAAAAATCTCGAAATTCAATGCTATTTTCTTTCTCTCTCTCTCTCCCTCTCCTTCCCTGAGACGCGAAACACGTATGTATGCCAATGGAAAACGGATTCTTGGAGGACGAAAGTTTAAACGAACGATTCGCGGAGAGAAGAGTAGACAGTCGTCTTTTCCTCCCCCTCCTCGAGTTCGGACTGTACTTGGATCGCGAACATTCGTTTGATCTTTCCCGATCTTTATCGTGCGAATTTTCTCAGCATAACTCCAACGTCCTTAAATCGCCAGTCTTAATTTCTACCTCGTGTTGATTGTTTTTACAATAAAATTGCGTCCGCCTTCGGGCTTTTTGCCCGATTTTTTTTTTTTTTTAACTTGCCTTTACTCGAATCTTTAAAATGCAGGAAAAAAAAGAAAACGAAAGAGAGAGAGAAAGAAGCGTGGTCGCTCATCGCCATCGCGACACGCGATGTACATACATACAAATGTACACACAGGTGTGTGAAAGCAAAACTGCCGTTGCCGCGATGTCGGCTGTGGCAAGTTCGACAACTCGGCCGTGCAAGTAGAACGACGGCGATGCTCCTTTCCGGGCTTCCGTAATCTCGTTAAGGCAGTTTCTCGCGGCTAACAGTAGTAGTTGTAAGCAGAGCGGCAGCAACGGCAGCAGTTACTCACAATCAGAGTAGCGATTATCAATAGAGTCAGGCGTCTCCCGACGCTATCGCTGTCGCTATCGTTCTAAGAATGTTTCGGAAATACCGCACGCCTCTATTTACGCTCTCTAACCATCTTATGTCCATTTCTACCAATGCAGATTAACTTTAATTTCGGTTTAATTTACGTTCTATCTTTTTTTTTGGTCCTAAGAATTAGAAAAGGATGAAAAGTAAGTTAAAGCGAGATTAAAGTTGATCTGCATTGGTAGAAATGGACGTTACATATGTAATTGGAGTCTATATATTCCTTTGCTTCGGTTGGCAATTATATTAATGTAAATACGCCCCGCGGGGCGTCATGTGTGTGTGTGTGTGTGTATCAATTCGTTTCCAGCTTTCTGAGATTCTTGAGAAACGGTTGTTTGGTGTGGAATATCCCTTTGTTTTTCGGAAGCGTCGAGTCTCGATACTAGAGATTCGGCTCGAACGCGTGCTTTCACTTTCGTCTCGGCTCTCTAGCAAACGCAAATCGCCGCTCTCGCCGTAACGTTTTATCGAAACGATCGGCCGCTTATCTCGGCACGCTCGTTTGTTCCCCGGTATCGGCGTAGCGTCTCGTCTACTTTTTTTCCTTCCGCGTTTCCTTCCCTCCTCGTCCCTCCCACCCGTCGCAAGCTCTCAGCGAAACAAGGACGCGGCTTTTCACCGCGCGAAATAAACGGTAAGAGGACGGCCGCGGCGGCGGTGGCGACGAAGCATGCGCGGGGCGGGGAGACGGGCGAGGAAGACGAGGTGGTGACCACGATTGGCCGGCACGACGTGTAGCAAACTGTTGAATCGCGCCTATTAAAAGCGGAGGTGGGAGACAGAGGAGCTTCCTGCGGGCGACGCGCGACGTAGCGCGTCTCCGTCCGACGGTAATCGACGATCCGTTGCCCGCTCTCGGAAAACAAGAAGCAACAACACGGACGGTGCACGGGAATAAAGATGCGTTATTATTGGGACAAATGAATGACGAATCGCGCACAACGATCGAGCAAAAAAAAAAATCCCCTTCCGGGAATTTTACGTGAAGATGAAAAATGCAGCTCCGCACAATGTTTATAATAGACTGTACTGCCTTCGTATGTAATGTATCATTATCGCCACACGTATTCTCTTTCGAGATATTTGTGAAAATGACCAGACATTTTCCTTCGTCCTACGCGAGTTCTTTGATAAATTAAGACATTACTGAAAATGACTGAAAGTTTCCACTGCCCGTAAAAGTTTATTATATATTGAGATATCGCTCGTCGTGTTAGGCTTATCTTCAGACTCGTCATCGAGGCATTGACGACAGTAAACAGACGGTAATTTACAATAATTTCTACAGATACGTTAATACCCGCGATACGGTAAAATGATGTATTTCAATTCTAATGCGTGAAAGAGCGTGATGCACCTATTACATCTTCAGACTCCAAGGACGACCAGATGAGTGTATGTGCATACAGCACGTTCTAACTTGCGACGTTCGATACAAATACACTCGCATATTTAATTCAAATCATATTCAACACGATAACGTATTGTCTCTGAAGTGGATTTCACAAGTACCATCCTTCCTCCGAGGCTGTCGGTTCTTCGCTCTAGCCATATTGAGAAGCCTGAAATTTTTTTTCTTGCATTCTACGTTCGCTCGACAATACATGTATAAATAAATGAAATGTACTAACGAGTTACCTCAAGCGTCAGCGAAAAAAAAACGGTTTCTTACGTCACAACCGCGAGAGATTCACATCTGTTAATCCACGAAAAGCTAGAGTTATTAAATTAATAATATATTAAAAATTGCTATTAAGTTTTATTATAAATTTGATACCGATCGGTATCTTTGACGTATCTTACCAATTTGGGAGGGGGCATACGAAAAAAATTGATTTCAACGTATGTCGCAAAAAAGAAATGTCATTCTCGATTTCTCGGCTCTTTAACACCGTAACATTGCAATTCGATACGTTCGTGACGACGGAGGAAAAACCCAGAATTTTTTAGAAAAACGTTATCAAGGCTTTCGTCGCACGAATACTATCGCGACTATCTGAAAAGATTTTTTGGAGAGCTTTTCCGCGCGCGCTAATCGCAGGGGAACGACGATAAGAGGTTAGAGAGAGCGACGGAGAAGGAGAAGAAGGCCACGGGAGTGAGACGGAGCGTAAGGCCGCGCGGAGCGTGGCATCTCACGGAACCGCGCGAAGTCGCGCGAGGGCGGCCGAGCGACCGCTTCGGGCTCAGTACATGTGGCAATCGGCGGCTAGCGCCGCACTCTCGTCTCGTTTCGTTCGCCGTTCGCAACCTCCTCGGCCACGAGCATATGGTCGCGGAAACGACCGCGTGTTACGATTTCTCGGTGGTGAGTGCTTCCGTTGCCAAGACTGCTCGAGAGTGTCGCGTCGAACGTACATGTAAGATTCGATCTTTGCCGTTTTCTTTTTTTTTTCCTTTTTTTTCTCTTTCCTTTTTTTCCCCCCTTTCTCCCCTCCGTTAACGAGAAGCGCGAGTGGTTGGCGGTCGCGCCTAACGTAACTGCAGCGACCGGGTTCCGCTCGGATCGCTACTAACGCGCCCAAAAACGTCGCTCGCGAAAACGCAACAGAGAAAAAGAGAGAGAGAGAGAGAAAGAAAGATACCGTGAGACGAGATCCGTTTCGTTCCTACGCGGAGGTTATATAATTTCCCCGGAACGTCGGTTTCGCGTCGTGGCAACGATATCGGGCACATAACGCGCGCGACGCTCGTCTCCTTTCGTTGCCGACACACCCGATAGAGAGATTCCTGCTCATGCGACCGCGCGTGTCACCGACGTGCGCCGTGGCAGAAGGGGCGGGCGATATCGCCGCGAGACGGTCACGTCAATAGGGAAGAAAAGGAGAGAAGGAAAAAAAAATTTAAGGGGATCAGAGAAACATGTGCCCGACGTGATACGGCCACGCTACCTATCGCCAGTGCAAACGGTCGCCGACCATCACCGCGCCCGCCGAGACGACGACCCACGGCGGAAATGTCCACGTTGATAGGTGAGTTTATCATCCGCGCCCGCGCGCACCGACGCCGGTGCGGGCGCGTCTCACGTGCTCCCTCTCGTACTTTCCGCGCGGCTTTTCCTTCTTTTTGTCGTGTCATTATCGACGCGTAATATTATTAGCGGATGGAAATTATTACGCAAACGCGGTGTTGCTGAGACTTTCGGAAGATGTCGCGATGGCGTCTGGTCGCGCGGCCACGTGACACTCGCCGCGCTGACCTGCCCGATGTTTACCGAATGGCGCGACGCTCGCGCGTCGGGCTGGAAAACACGTGTCATCCCCCGATTTTTCCGCCGTGTGCGGCTTTTCACTCGTTTCGAAATTCTTATCTACGTCTATCTTGATGTAAGATACATTTATTTGAGACGGAGAGCTTATCGCTCGCCTAATCTAACCGATCGGCGACCAGTTTTTATTTGTGTTTCCGGCCCGATAAAGAGCATTCCGTAAATATTTGGAATATCTCGGCTACAGCTTTCGGTAAATCGAGACGTTAATGTTCTAATAACGACATTTTGTCGATACACTTCGATGTACCTGACATTTCTTATCTCCCTTCTATTTTCTGATAAGAATATCTCGTCGCTTTAGTCTACAGGACGAGGGGATCGGGAATCGGGAGAGAAAATTCCTACGGAGCACGTCGCTCCGAAAAGTTTGCTCCTCGATCGTATTTGTTTCCACGCCGAGGATGCGACGCTCCGTTAGACGTCCGGTCCGTGTCGTCGTTTATCGAGCTCGTCAAGGTCTCGTTTCAAGTCGTGTCTCGTTGAGTAAGGAATCCGCTGCAAAGGGCAACGCGAGTGAAATTACGTAACGCGCGCGAGCCAGTCGAACCAAGCGCGACGGTGAGTCTAGTTATAATTCCTACAGCTTGAGATTAATTGAGATTGACTGTAAAACGAAGAATGCAGAAAAGCGTGATTTTTTTTCTTGCAAAGGGACGGAGAGCAATTCCGAAATGGGTTTAGTGTAGATAATTACTGTAGGTATTTACTGTGGGTGGCAATTGTAAGCCTCTCGATCACCGTGTTTTTTAATTAACGTTTATTTTTCCCAATCTGCTTTATTGCAAATATTTCTAGCGGCACGTGCCCGAATATTTTCAGTTTACGCTCGATCGACGGGACGCGACACGTAATATTTTTCGCAACACGTCGATGGCTGAAATTCATGTCAATCTGGATTCCGTGAGTAGGAAATATTAAGAAATATTAAATTAAAAATATTCAAGAGAATATACGCGCGCGCGCGCGCCATTCTTTTTATTCGCAATGCGGACAAATTTGAATACATCAGCCAGGTTATTCGCTCGCGTAACTATTGTCGGTACCTTTCTCTTTCCGACTTGCGAATGGAGATTCGCCGGAGTAAGGATGGTCGCGAGTAATAAGCGGTCAGATCGATTAATTCCGAGATCTGATGTGCATGCCAAACATTCTGTCCATTGTCGGTTGATGCACTTAACGGTAAATTGGAAACCGTTCTAAACCGTTAAGGCAGGACGTTACACGTTTTTGAGACGAACGGAGAATCAATGACGGTGCAAGTGCGAAAGTAAATTTGCTCAACTCGAATCTTTCGGACATGAAGTCTTTCACATCAGTCGGCACAAAGTAACATCGACTTAAACATTGATGGATACGTTTTGGCACTTGTTGTTGGATGCCTGAGCTTTTCTCGAGGCTCAGGTAAAGAACGTGCCATTCTTTTCCCGTCCATTTCTTTAGGTATTCAGCTTTGAAGGAAAAAACGAAGTAGGTAAGATTAGCGATGTTGATTCCAAGGAATCCGCTGAAAGTACAACTTTGTCGTTGCTCATTTTGGTGACATTATATTATAATTCTCGTAATACCCGAATCACACTCGCGATCGCGATTGCGTTTGCGTCTCTTTACCAATCAGAAAAGAGCTTGTGACTAGCAGCTCTTTTCTCATTGGTGAAGAGACGCAAACGCGATCGCGATCGCGAGTCGCTAGTGTGATTCGGGCATAACAATGCGCGTCGACAATCCCGCAAATTCGCAAAAGATTAGAAATTTCTCGCTCTAGGGGACGAAATATTATATTGTGTAGCCACTTGCTATCTTTAGACGATTTAACGGTTATTTTTTACGCCTCGCGTTGTTTAAATTTCCCGATGATGTAAAGCGACCGACTTTGAAGTCGTTCGGTTTCGAGTAATGAGGCCCGCCGCTCGACGGGACGCGACGCGACGAGACGAGACGATGGGTGAAAGGTGGCCATCGGCGCATATAGATTCGAATCGAAGCCGAGAGATAGACGGAGAACCGGCAGAAAATGCGCATTCCTGGCAAGGCCGCTCGCTCGAGAAAGAGGCCACCGAACATCCGGGGAGAAACTAACCGTACTTCATTCGCTCGCCTGCTCCCTCTTTGCCCCTTTTCCCCCCTTTCGCCGACTCATCGTTTTACGGTTACGTTACGTTCGTTGCATAGACCGTCGGATTATCTAGATCACGTGCCGTTCGTTATCTTCGGTTTCTGCCGATTTTGCGATCACACTCTTATACGGAATTTTCCGTGGCGCGCCACTTCTTTCTATCGCTACCGTTTCAAGCTACGTTCTCCATTTTATATATATATATATGCATATGTACATAAAAAAGAAGAAAGAAGGGACGTTTATTTGGAATTTTCCAATTGACGCTATTTGCACGACCCTCGTGTCTTTAACGAACTTCTCTCGCACTTTTTCGTATAATGAATTTCTTTCGATCCACAGTAATTGGAACGCGAATTATGCACGAATGCGTTCCGTGTGTAATGTAATAAAATAGTTTGGAGCAAGTCGCAAGACCGCTGGCGGCGGGTTAAGTCGCACGCTCTAACATTGTGACATTTAGCACGTGTGCGAAGTATACCGGCCATTCCGCTGAACCAGCTCCTAAACAGTTCCTGGTAGAAAGCGCACTTTTACACGCGACTGGATAATTTTTTAATTTCGTCGTGTATCCACGCGAGTCGAACGTTAAGCTCGCTTTAGACGGTCTGTAATTCACCTCGAGATTCCGGATAGAATTCTATTTATAATTTTACAATATCAGAAACATTTCAAGACTCCGAATGTCTGTTGCGAAGTAAGTGTAAATGAAAGTTCTTGTTGAAACCCCGGAAACAAAACAATAAAATCAATAAAATCTCTCTCTGTCTAACGTGTATGTATATAAAACATATGAGAAAATAAATCTATCGAGGTACACGGTATGTAGCATTTTAAATATATACACTGAAAAAGAATTCTGGTTAAAAACGAAATCAGAAAGATCTTGTAGGATTGATCAAATATTCTGGTTATTATAAAAGAAATTCTAGTTATAATAGAACTCAATAATTTATAATTTTACAAGATTTTCTGATTTGTCCGTTTTTAACTAGAATTTTTTTAAAGTGTAATACAATAGTATTCTGTCTGATCCGAAATTGACTTCAATCATTGATTGTTCAAAGTGTATTTTATTCTGCTAATTTCGCGTAATTTATTTATCTTTTTTACGTTGAGATAAACGTCTTATAACGTAAAAAATATTACGATATCGAAACATTTGCAAATTTATAATTGTAAGAATGACAAGTTCTTTAAGAATTTAAAGATGTACGGACTTTGTTGTCTCCGTACTACTTTCTTCATCTAGAAATTGTATAAAAAAATTAAGAAAATGAAATATTTATTGTTTTATTCAAATAATTAAGATTTCGAGTGTCCACATTATGAGTCATATAACGACTTGATATATTTTTTGTACTCGTATCACGAATACAAAAGCTGATGCAGCTTAAACAGCATGATGACAGTTTTGTCTAAAAATAAAACATCGATTCGTGTGTTATTCAGAAGTTTGAAATATGATAAATTCTCATGAACTAAAGGATATTTTCCAAATCTCAGATCTCGAAGGAATGCTTTTTGTGGAAACTATTAAGGTAAACAGCTCTTTTTCTCTCTTTTCTATTTTGAGAATCGTTAAAATGATACGAATCTTTTCGAATGTATTTTCTCAAAAGTGTTTTACAAAAGATATTCCCTTTTTTTACGAAAAGGGAAACGATTCTTTAAACGATTGATAAATTCTTCTACATTCTTTCCCACATCAACATGGTCGATTTGGGAAGCGGTTTTCTTCTTTGTGGAAATGAGGGTGGAGGGACTTTCTCTTGAGAATTACGATTGTGCGATTGGCAATGTATTATTAAAGGCTATTTGAAGGCACGCACGTGGTTAACAGCTGTTTCGTTAGCACGAATCAGAGATCAGTTCTATACTCGATTCTAAGTGACCTTTCGCTTCAGGAATTATGACATTTATCGCATACCTTTGTCTTTGTGATTTACAAAGCGATTGTCCGATCCTTTGGGGAAGCTATGATATTTTGCGGCAAAGAGATCAAGTTTACGCAAAGAAAGAATTTGCCGGTGACACTGCAATTTCTGTTCTCGAACGCGGAATATTTCTACCACGTGGTTGCTGTCTACGCGCCAATAAAGAGCGGATGTTCGCAGGTCGGCGAATAGTCCCGTCGTTTCCGCTTCGGTTCCGTTCCGCTGCGTGCACTACGTTCGTTGTGTGCGGATTTATTTGCTAACGATGTTATAGTTACAGGATGTTAAAAAATAAAATGGCTGCAAACTTGGAAGAGAGGCAATACTCGTTAAAACAAAAACAAAAGATTTTTGATTTTTTTATGTTAGAATAAATAGGAGTGAAATGTTAAATTTTGTTTGACTTTTTTTTTTACTCAGTTTATTGAACAACATATGTTGTCCAAGTTTTTAATTTTTTCCCCTAATATTTCGCACATTTTAATTTCGCGTCGAGCTAAAGAGAAAAGGAAGGAGCAGTGACTTTTTATTTGCAATTAATTTGATTGAGAAAAATATTGAAAAATGACCTCTATTAAGCTATCCAAGCCAAATTATCAAAACGTAATAACAATTACATAAAAATAATTTGCTTATTTTTTTAAAAAATAATTTGCTTGTTTTGTTTTAATTTTTTTGCTCTAATTTTTAGAAAGTTACGAGGGGCTGAATAGATTAAGATTAAGCTATAGTGAAAATAGCGCATACATAAGTCAAAGCAAAAAATGAATAATATTCAATTTTTTGCTTTGACTTATGTATGCGCAAATTCTTAATTAAAATAATTAATCTTAAATTAGCCTGCCCTCGTAATTTTTTGAAAATTGGAGCAAAAAAATTATTTTTGATAGCAAAAAATAAGCAAATTATTTTTATATAGTTATTATAGTTTTGATAATTTGGCCTGGATAGTTTAATAGAGGTTGAAAAATGTTCATTGCAGCTTAAAATTTATTTAATTATGACTTGCTATATTTACCGTTACGCTATATTACTGTGACACTGTTTAACGAAGGCATTACATATTTGTTCTTCATGTTTCCGCACATTGTTTATCCGACCATATTGAATTATTTTCGCATGATCTACGCGACTTTCTGCTTACCGACCGAGTATTACAAATTAGTTTGTCGATTCACGGCGTGGTAGCGCGATATGCACGTCTTCCACCGATAATCGCAAATTTCATCGAGCGATATCATCGGTCACTGTCAGACCCTACCGTGAGATCTCAATGTTTAATTCGTTGGCGATATAATACCGCTTTAGCGAAACGAAGGCGTCTTGGCGAGACGGCGAGACGACGAGAGATCGAGATAGGCGCGGTCGTAGGATATCATTCGAGAACGTTGCACAAGCGGCACGTTCATGACCACGGTGTCGTTCAATTAGGCGGTCAGGGGCGTCGGGAGAAGAGGGGGAGGAGAAGGTGGTGGTTCGTTGGAGAGTTAGAATGCGACGTACGGCGTTGGGCAGGGCGGTGCGAGAGTAGCGAGGGTGGCAAGGGAGAGACGAGCAGCCCGCGTAACGGTCGGACGGAGCGTGAGGGTGGTAGGTCGTTGCCCGGTGGCAGCCGGGACGGGGGAGGATGGCGTCGTGAAAGGGGGGAAGGAGAAGGCCGGTAAATATCGACCCTTCCCTCGCGTAGACTTTCCGTCTCCCATCCAGACATTCGTCGGCGCGCGTTACCCTCCTTCCCCCCTCGCCGTTCCGTGCTGTTCATTCTCTCTCCCACCTTTCGCGGGCTGCTAACCTACCGAACGCCCACACAGAGATGGCGAGAGACGAGAGAGAGAGAGAGAGAGAGAGAGAGAGAGAACGTACTATCGCTCGACACCACGAGGTTTCCATGCTACCTTTCCAAGGTCAACAGCTCGGGGGCTCAAAGACCCCGGGGAAAAATGACTTTTATGGCCCCCCTGCTCTTTCCCGATCTTTGCGACGTTGCGGGGTGACACGAGACGTGGAGACTGTCCGCCTGTCGATTCGCGACCAATCATTAAAAAGTTGGATCGCTCTTACGAACTTTCGGCTCGGCGAGAGTCTGCGCCTTAGGTAAATGACGAAAAAAGATGAGCTCCGCGACGCGGCCGCTCCGAGATATATATTTTCGGTATGATTCAGACCGAGCCATGTTTTCGCTCGAGGACTTTGAACCTTCGTCTGTCTCGTCTGGCTGAAACCTTCGGGCCGAGACAGCCGAAGGTTGCCCGACGTTACAAGTCTGCGTCTTTTCTGCTTCTCCTCTCCAATCTCCCCTGGGTAATCTCTGTTTTCTTCAAAATCTCACGTAGTCTGTCCAACATTTTTCACATTTTTTTCAGAACCTTTATTTCAATTTTTCTCCAAATTTTTCTTTGCTCGTAAGAGAAAGAGGAAGAACAAAACAGTGCATTCGGCTAAATTCTTAAGAATAATTGCGTCCAAAAGGATACCAAAGATCAAAAATGACAAAAAAAAAATTAATGATTTGTGCGTGACAAATCACATTCCTCTGTAATTCATTCGATTCTCGTCAATGTCAGACGGAGTTCAAAGGAGGAGATTGTGCGCGATCTCGATTTGTCGTAATCGCGACGGAAGGAAACGCGGAACAGGGAGCGACACGCAGGGCGCAACTTGTTCTTCGTCTTCTTCTCCCCCGCGATGTAGGTCACGGGAGTCACGCGGTATATCCCCCTTCTCGCGCCTATCCTAGACCAGAGGCGGCGAATCTAGGCTGTGGGCAGCGCGCCGGGTGCATATAGGTATCGATCGGTTCACGGCGGTGCTGCAGCTTGGCCTGGTGCACTGGCGAAACTGGGTTACCGCCTCACCTATACACGATACCGCGATTCGCGAATCCGCTCCCCTTCGTCATCCCTTTCATCTCTCTCTTCGTCTGGATGCTGCTGCACCCTTCTCTCTTCTCTCTCTCTCTCTCGCTCTCTGTCTCTCCTCTTGTTCTCGCTCCCTTATCTTCCACCTTCCCGCGTATACGCGCCCTTCGCTGTCATCCGCCCAATGCACGTCCCCTCATTCCTGCATCTTTGCGAATCGCTTGACCACTTCTCGCCACCATGAGATACATCTTCCTACGTTCTTCTCTCTCTTTCTCTCTCTCTCTCTCTCTCTCTCTCTTACATCTCGGTACGGAAAAAAGAAACACTACAAATACAAAGTAATGTAGAGGAATATAAATGACTCATGAGATTTTTCTGTCAAAATTTTGTCACACAGGATAACTAAAAATGTGTACTTACTCCGTTTTTTAAACAGAGTAAAGTCTAAGAGAGTTATAATTTGTTTAAATTTTGGAATGTTTAAATATTTGATGAAAAAAATATGACGATCTCTTACTTTTTATCAGCAAAAAAGTTCACCGTGATATTGAAAACCAATAGTGTTTACGTTTAATATATCTGTATCAAGTCTATATTATGTATAAAATCATATTTAAAACAGATTCAATAAAATAGATGCAATAAAATTCCAATAAAATGTCTTCGATTTTTCCTCTAAATTATTGTAAAATTCTGTTGTACATACGTCGTTAAATCGTCGGGGAAGTTCAAGCGAGTAAAAGAGATACGAAAATAGAAAGTAGACATGTCGAAACGAACTTTTATCTTGTTATTCCTCTTAAAATAAACGAATCAATCGGACTGTTTTTATCGATTAATATTGGCTTTTGAAATGATAAAAGGAAACTTGAAACAGAAAAAAATTATATGTTACATATATGTACACTTGTGTATATGTATAACATAACGATGCTTATCATTTTTATAAGATATTTACAATTTATTGAAAAATTATCAAGTTGTGTAATGTTTTAGCAATCATTGCGTTATTATTTTGTAATTAGTAATTTATTATTTATCAAACATCATTTCTCCCCCCCCCCTTTTTTGGAATTTGCACTGCAATTTACTTTCTCAATATATTCAAGGAAAAATTTGTGAACAGATCGTTAGTTTTCATGCCTCTGAGAAAACCATTGGAATTCGTTCGTGTAAGACGATTTCAAGGTAAATTGCTTTTATGAAACGAGTACAAAAGTGACCTTTGCAGCGAGAGAGAAGACGAAAGTATTTACTTCCGTAAAGGTCGATCTACACGTTGGATCAACTATAATAAGATCCTATAGAAATTCGTCTCGATGTGAACAAAAATTTTATCCGAAAAGTCTCTACTTTTTATTCTTTTCAAAGTTTTCTAAAAATGACATTTTTACACACGTTATAAATAATCAGCAGATTTTGCCTTTTGAATTTTTGACATTTTTCTCAGCATTTGTAACAAAAATCCAAATTCATGCTGACAAACAAGTTATACATAGCTATTCTTTTGTTAAACCGAAATATAAGGGCTTTTGCACACAAAATTTGCATAATTGCATATAGGCATAGCATAAGACTGTTTGGACCAATAAACATCGAGCATAAGTCAATATGGCGACCTAATGTTCAACACTCATTGGTTTAGATAAGACTTTGAGAAATTTTGAGATACTTTGAGAAATTTTATGTTAATATGGTAGATACTTGTATGTTTGCCGGGAAATATGTATCAACATTATTTACGCTTAAATTTCTTAAGCACCTATTACATTTGAATCTATTCATCTGTTATCATATTTGAATTTGCCGCATTTACGGCAGCCGAAGGGTTGGCCAAACGGCCCGACCCTTCGCGTTTGCGTGCGCCATCGTTGTTCATTGTGCTCAATCGGACATAACATACAGTATATATAGATATTACCGGCGTTTCTTTGTGATAATTTTACAGGTACGTATAAATTAACGTTGCCGTTAGAGCAGAATGACGACATTAATTTTGTGATACTCTGTGACAAAACGTGGTACGATGAGTAATACCTACGTATGTTGCTTACATAATAAAGATGTATGCTCGGACAATAAACGATCTAGGCAAATAGAGGAAGCAAGATTCTCTTTATTATCACGACAAACCGAGCGAGGGGAAGAAATCAAACATGTTTTTTTTTTTTTTTAAATTAATGTCGACAGCTCTGTATCGGGGATTAAATGAAGAAAGAGGGAGGGATTTCGTAAAGTAAACATGCAGCGTATCACACACTTCATTTTTCTCTTTCTTCAGTCACCTTCTGTGATGCATTTTGAAGCGCAGAAGGATTACTCGCTTTTACCTTTTTTTTTTATTGCGTTCATGGTTAAACACAATGATTTTATATGTACATACACTAGTCGTCAAAAACCTTACTATATGAAATAAATTCCACCACATTCAGGGCCAGTTAATAACACACTAGGCACATCGCATCAAGCTATTCATATGTTATGATCGTTGTTTTAAAAGGAATTGTTTCGAAATTATGTTGTATTATATTATTATATTATTGACAGCTTTAAGTGCAGTTCGCAAAACCTACATTATACATTATTAAGCTGTCAAAGACGTGCGTGAACACAATTTTGAAACAATTCCGTTTAGACCAACAGTCATGATACACGAATAGCTTGATGCGATGCGCCTAGTTATTACTGGCCCTGTGAATGTGGCTTATTTCATCTAGGAAGACATTTTTGACGGCTTATGTGTATACACGATTGCAATAATGGCAACTTATAATTATGTGTTTTATTGCTTAGAAAGAAATAATCCACGCATTATAAAGACTAGACCAGGCGCAGAATTACTTGCGCTTTTAAAGCGATTCTTTGTCTCTCCTTCAACATTCATAAAGTCTAAAATTGGCGCAATTTGTAATCATTCGCTGCGATTTATTAACCAAAGCAAAATGTCGCGTTTACAAACACGTTGCATATTACGAAGGAAACGAGAAGCGTTTCTCGTCGGTCGAGTAGAAAAATCGTGTGAGAATGAGGTTTTGCGGCACAAGTAATAAAGGGTATAGCAAATTACATGGTAGACTATCGGAAAAATAGTGGAGAAAATTTTGGAAAAGCGATCGGTGGAAAGACTAATGTTCATTTCTACTATTGATTAGACACATTAATTTTAACCTCAGTTTAACATACTTTTCATCTTTTTCTGATTCTTAGGACTAAAAAAAGATAGAAAGTAAGTTAAACAGATTAAAGTTAATCTGCATTGTTAGAAATAGACATAAGCGGGGTACGTGGCGGCGTGGAGAGAGGTTTCCAAGAATGTCGTTACGTTCCTGAACGTCTTTAGCGGCGGAGCGGATAGATGGCGGTAGAATCAGCTGGCGCTACGCGATTCGTCGTAGGTCTATGCGGGAAGGGCTGGCCTGCCTCAGTTCAATGTAGCGCGTCCCTTGGCGAAGGGTACGCTCACGTCAAGCCAGACTTGTAATCGTACTCGAACGCACGCACGCAAGTCTGTCGTGTCGATTCGATTTGGAGAAGCGGGTGAGTGCCGTAAGTGCGAGCGACGCTCTCCTTCTCGCCCAGCTCCTTGGCGCCCGTCCATTCCGGGCATCGTGCTTGTGCGCCATAAGACCGTCGTCCGTGTGCGTCGTGTCGCGAACGTTTCGGGCCCGCGCCATTGTACGTGCGTGTACGCGCTGTGCGCGGCGGTGGTGCATGCGTGCGTACGTCCACGCGGCTGCGGGAGAGTGCGTCGCGCGACGATCGGCGGCGGTACGTCGAAAGCGTCCTCGAGATATATACTCCGTCCCTCTCGGCTCGCCATCCCTTCGTTTTCCCCCCTCGTACGAACGTGGTACGCACATCCCGACGAACGCGAGAGGGTTACCCGCTCGGGCGAGAGTTGGCGCGCTCGGTACTTTTCGGCGCGCGACCGAACGCGCCCGATCGTCGCGCCGTGCGGAGACAACAGTAGCCTCGGCCGTCCCCGTCGTTGCTGCTGCCGCCGTCGTTTCTATCTCTTACGGCCGAGGCAGGGCCGACGGCTAGGAGGCAACCGTCTTATCCTCGTCGTGAAGTAAGCCGCGGGTTCCGCAGTTTCCCCCGTAGCGCGGGAGTGGGCGACACACACACAGTCGCGCGAAGGTGTGTGCGAGTGAACGCGCGCGCGCGCGCGCGCAAGCAAGCAAGCAAGCAAGCAAATGCGGGGAGGGAGAGAGGACGCGCCGGTCGAGCCTTAAATATCGATTTTGGAGGAGCCGCGCGAGTTGGCCACCTATGCCGAGGACGCGAGCGACGTACACGCGCGACGACGCGACAGCGATATTCCCGTGACAGTCGGCGACGGCCGCGCGCGACGGTCGCGCGACATACTCGTCAAGCCAAGGTCTCTCGTATCGTTTCGCAGGTGCTCACGAGGTCACGTATCAGTGATCCTCGCCAAGTGGTGAGTGCGCGGCGCTCTCTTTCCGAAGGTGACTCGCGAGACGACGAGAATTTCCCCCCCCGCCTGAGAGCGGCACGTGTGTGCGTTTGGTTGTCACATCCCCCTTTTTCTCCGGCGGCTGGATAATCCCTGGCTGAAAATACACCCCGCGGCTCGACTATGCTTGATGCCACTCGCGGGGAGAGGGGCGACGAGGGCCATCATCCACCGAGGAGGACGGCGGGGATCTAGGACTGTCGATTGCCGAGCGGAGGAGGACTAGACACGCGCGCGCGGTCACACCATGGCGCGCCATTGCCGACGATCGACGAGTTGACGGGTGTGCACGCGCTTGTCGCGAGGAAGCACGGGCGTACCGTGCACGCGTGTGCGGGTCTCGTGGCTGAGAGAGCGGCGGCTCCGAGGAGAGAAGGTTCGCCATCACTTTCGCGACAACACGTCCGGGAGCATCGAGAGAGAGATAGAGAGAGAGAGAGAGAAAGAGAGAGAGGCGACACGACGCGACGGATCGCGACGATGGTCGCGAATTCGTTTCATTACCGCATTTACCGTTACGTAAACAACACATCTCGTCGAGCCTCGTCGACGGCGGCGTCGGGTCGTCTCTAACCACCGATCGACGGAGCGGTGAAGAGGGGAGGCTCTCAGTCGTGGCGTGAGAGACGAGCGCGCGCGAGGCGTAGAAGAGAGGAGGAGGAGGAGGAGGAGGAAGAAGGACGAGCGCGAGCGGAGCCGCTCGCACGAGGGAAAAGCTGGCTACTCCATCCGGAAGAATGGTTTCGAGATATGGCGTCTCGAAGGAGGGCGCAGTGGGTGTCGCCGTCGGTGCCTTAGGAACCATGCATTGTCTGCTGCCGCACTGTGGCGGGCCCCATCATCATCACCATCTCACGGCGTCGCATCCCCAGAACCCGCAGCCAGGTCACAACCCCCATGTGCATCAGCCGCCGCCGCCGCCGTCGCCGAGTCCCCATCTCAATCAACTGACGCATCCCCAGCTCACCGTCAACATCAGCCACCTCGGCCATCATCATCATCATCAGCACCATCAGCAGCAACCGCAGCAGCAACAGCAGCAGCCACCGCCGCCGCCGCCGCAGCAACAACAGCAAACGCAAATGCCGCCCCAATACCGAGTCACCGCGACGAGTAAGTAGACGAGAGGGAGGAGAGAGCGTGCGTTAGACAACGTCTCGGCCTTTCCGCTCGCCTTTACGAGATAACGGTCAGATCGAATCTGGCGCGAACGTTGCGTCGTCGACGAAACGTCGCGAGATTGATTAGATATTTTACATGCTCGGCTTTACGACGATAATGTCCGAGCGTTAGGCAGCAATCGAATTGTGTAACGATCGATCAGTCATCCGCTGCGTGGTCCGATCGCGAGACTGTGCACCAAACAGCTGACCGAAAGTCAGGGAAACGATTCAGCGATCTCAGAGTCTGTCTGGATTCTTTTCGAATCGATTGTCATTTCGTTAATTTACTCAATCTTGGGATTGATGTTTGTTTTTTTGTCACAGAGGAGTATTTTGCCATTCCAAATTTTTCATTTTGACGCAGTGGTGGAAACAAATTTAGAGTCTTTCGTTCGATAGACTTGGTCGCCAAATTTATCTCCAAAACTATCTAATTGACGAGCGATGCTTGATGTCTGAGGCTGTCTATGTCTAATTTTGCTGATTACAACTCTAACGTAAACGATCAACATATTATATCTCACTCATTTATTATGTCGTTCCGTAATTTACCTCAAAATACCAAGCCGTATTATATTGTACGATGAAAGAAATTTATTCAACTAATTTACCGATTAGAGCAGTTTACTCTAATTCTTTTGCGTATCACACGTATTTTCTGTCCAAGATGGATGAACTTAAAGTTGCAGTCTTTGAAGGTCTTGAGTAATATAATTATCATACGAGGATTCTTTGTACCGCGAGAATTGATTCTGATTATGGCAAGTGCGTTTTAAATATTGGACTGTGTGTACACGCGCTGATAGCGCGGACAACGCCGTGAACGATAACACGGCGCGAAATGAGACATTCGGATTCACGGTTCGAAGCTATCAGTTCTCTCTATCTACACGACATGTAGTTTATTTCAATTCCAGCTACATTAAACTTGATTCATGCTTCTGCTCGCATTTTTCCTCGCAACGCATCTAATGCTTTCCACTCCAATTTTGATACTAACCCCGTCCCCCCTCCCCACGTCGAACTATGCATTGAAGATGGAGGGCTGCGATTGGAGAGTAAAATTCGGCCAATCGGATAATATTAATCTTTTTCTTTCCAACTTTAAAATAAATTCACGACTTTGCTCCGATTGGTTGAATTCCAATTTCCAAATTGCAGTCCTCGATCTCCAAGCACGTAGTTTCCGACAAGGGCCCAAGGCACGCGTGATCCCCTTATGCATGCGCAGATTCACGCGCGACGACATAAAACGCCGTGCGAACATGCGGCCGTTGACTTGCTCCATCGTGGACATAAAGACCCGCGCCCGACGATGGTAGCACAGTCCGTCTTTCGCTTCTCTCTGCTTATTATTTGTATTTATTTCCAATCTCCGACACGCATATGCACACCCACACTCCCCCTCTCGGTCTCTCTCCCGCAGGATCCGTCCTTGACTCCGTCGCGCGAATACGACCTGCGCTAACGTAATTTCGAGAGAGACCGCCCGGCCCGGCCTCTTGTCATCGCGATCATTGAACCTTGTCGGCTCTTTTTTTCCCCTTTTTTTTATATCGCCCGCGTCGAGACCAAGACATTTGGACACCGCCGAATATCGGCGCGCGATCACGGAGCGAAATGATGCGAGAGGCGCGTTCGTTTCGAGCGCACGGGGTGGTAGTTAATCTGACCCGGTGACCCGTCTGTCAAGAATCGAATCATTTGTGTGTCTATTTGCGGACGCACGGGTTCTCGAGCTGAGCCGAGCCGAGTCGCGCCGTGTCGCGTCGCGCCTCTCTTTCTTCCATCTTCTTTTCTTCGCGAGGATGAGCATCCGGCCACTGTCACGTTAAAACGATGACGTACGCAAAGCTTTGACATCGTCTCGAATTCCTTCGGTTTAGTGGAAGCGTCGCTTAGATCAACTCTTTCTCTGGAGAGCGCAACATTTTTTTCCTACCGCTATTATTTATGTCTTTGTTATTTAGTTTTATCTAGTTGGCTGCTCTCTGTCGGGCAGTCAGAGTCGCCGGAGGAAAGGCACTCTGGGCGGATGGAAATGCGCGAATCGAGATTTATTTATTCAAATTTGTTTTTATCGAGCCGCGCGGTCGGGCGTTTTTTCTGCGCTATGCGGATATCGATATATCGGGGTTGGCTTGCTATTTAGGTTAGTTCTTAGCGCCCCTGGCCGGCGCTTTAGACAATTCGCGATATAGGTCAATCGATAAAACGCTTTCCACCTTGTGCCGTCGTGAAGGTACGTTCGATCCTTTCCCTTGGCGCGATACGTCCCGTTCTATCTCGACCTTCTCTCCGCTCGTTGAAAAACGGCCCCGCGATAAGCCGTAATTTTGATAAGTTATTCTCGAGGCGCATTACTGAGCGCGCTCGACCGCGAAACGAAGAAATTTCGCCAACAAAATTTCCATTCTAAAGCTCTGTTCGTAAACGAAAAATCTGTCGAAAGAAATTTTTGTTTTTATGAAAATATGAAACTTGGCGAAACAATAATTCGAAAAGAATTAACGATCAAGATATTGAATAAAGTATGATTAATAACGCAGAGACCTAATGTGATAATAATGATAATGGTACTATCCTTGAATCGCGATCTACAATGCACGAGGTTCTGCCTTGCATCTTTGTAAAATCGCTCGTCGAATCGAGCGGGAGAGGAGAGAAGATGCGTACGTTGAGACGGGAGATCCGCCGATCGCTTTCAATGTAATCGCCCTGAAAGCACAAAACTTGCAGTTATATTGCAGCAATATTGTTGCAAGATTGTAATCTTGTTGCAACATTGCTGCAATATAACTGCAAGTTTTGTGCTGTTTGGACGTGCTGTTGCGAATGTTACAATGAGCAGGTTTTCCACGAGCGAGATCCCTCTCGTTTCGCGAATAATGTCGGTGCCGCGCGCGCGCGCGCCACGTGGCTGGCCGAGCAGCGAGGTTAACCCTAACCTAACCTAACCGTCGTCGCGGCCTCCAACGGCTTTCGTGCAGTGCCGTAGTGCTTCCGATCAGCGCGTTTAAGGCTCGTTAACGTCGCCCGGAGTCAAAGTCTATCGGGAAATGGTGCGCGGAGCGAACACGCCATACGTCGCATCGCGCCACGCCGCGCTCACCGTTGAGGGGATCGGCGATCCGGTGGGTGGGGTGAGAGAGAGACCTGCATACGTCATTCATCGCCGGAAATGACGTACGAGGGCCCAGGCGCGGCACTCTGCATTCCCGATAGCGCGTTCTCTAGGCCCCGCTGCCCCCTCGTCCCTCTTCGACGCGACGAAGCGACGAGGAAAGATACACAGGTGGAGGTAGAGTGAAAAGTATGACGTTTCTCATCCAGGCGACACAAATGCCTTGCAGCATTTCTCAGAAGCTTCCTTCGAGAGGAAACTATTTTAGAAATTAATTAAAGTGTGCTTTCGGATTCGCGTACGCCACACGAGATTCACAGGACTGTTTGATCGAAAAAAAGTACGGAACGGGAAAACGCACGCGTGTCGAATAGGCGCTCGGCGGAGTGGCGCGCGTTTCCGGAGTGTCGGCTCCTTGACGGCGGCGAATCGATGCCGCGGCGGAGCCACAGATGGCAGCGCTGCGCCCCCGGTCCCTGCCCACATGTGCAAAGATGGCGATCCGCGAGGTCGGATCGTCGGTGCGTTTGCCCACATTCGAGTCTCGCTGTCGCGTCCGCAACCTCGCGCTTTTCTAACGAACACGCCGTCGTCCGGAGAGTATCGTCGCGCGAACCCGCGCGGCTCACGAGGAGAAGTGCCGATCTGCGCGGACGATCTCGTAACAGTGAGTCACCATCTACGGGGAAACCGATCCCACATTTTCCTTCGAAATCGTCCGTTCCTTCCCTGCCTCCGCGCGCGTACGTTTAACGCCGCGGAGAAAGAAAATGGAGCAACATCCGGCCATCGAGTAGAGCTCAGAGCTCCTCTTGTCCGAACCTCGAGGACGGATCGCCCTCCGACAGGCGGATTATCTCGCTCGACGCCAGGCGAAC
Organism: Tetramorium alpestre; assembly: GCA_021460005.1. NCBI lineage: Eukaryota > Metazoa > Arthropoda > Insecta > Hymenoptera > Formicidae > Tetramorium > Tetramorium alpestre. The sequence continues at coordinate 892,871 of JAJVSH010000044.1, read as the reverse complement.
CGACGGGGAACGTTGTTGACGTCAACGTTTCGTACAACTGCGCGTCGTACGTATGCGTCTTTCGCGAGTAATTACTAATTGGTGCGACGTGCAAACGGGGCGGGACGAAGGCGAAGCCGTCAGAGTAACATTATCGAGATTGGACGCGAGATCGTTTCGGGTGTCTGTTCGTACCCTACTTATATATGCTGTGTAAGCTCGCGATTAGTTGACGCGTTAGTTCGTAAGAACTCGCCTAGTTTTCTTGTCGAGCAAGTTCGTTTTGATTTCTTGTTCTTGTTCCAATTTTTTTTTTTTTCTTTAAAAGTGAAGTTTTAAAATTCTTTCAAGTATTGCTTTTTTAATATCTCAATATTTTTCACGAAATTAACAATTATTGTTATGTATCTTACATGTTCTAGAAATGTACGGAGATTTTACATGTTCTAGAGATAAATAAATTTATCTCTTTTTATCTATTTTATCTTTCTTTTATCGATATATTTCTACGTAAACATGTTGACGTAGAAACGGGTATATTTGTTCTTGATTTTTAGTAGAATATCCAAGATATGTCATGTTTACTTAGACGCAACAAAATTAATTGATCTAAATATAGTATGATTCTTTCGGTTTCCGGTATACGCATCTCGCATCGAGGCAATAACAGCTTCTCAATGACGGATGCTTAAACGGGGAGAAATGAATCGTCAAAAAAATAATTTATATATTTTTATCATCATTATGTGTCTTATTCTCTATTTTGTGTATATAAAGAACAATATTGTTTTATATATTTGTTGTATATTTTATATATTGAAAATTGAAAGCAATCTACATACAACACACTTTTTACATAGACACGTATCTCATACAACAACAGTATGAGATACGTGTCCATGTAAAAGAATTATATAAGGTATAAAGCTATCCCGCGGAGAACGTGTTTTCATATCGCAAATGTATTTCTGGCCTTACGAGTTTTATGCGTGCGCAAATATATTTGATTGTATCGTAAAATGTGAACGAACATTTGATCGTAATTCGCACACTTTCAGATAGCGAAAACTCGCGAGTTGGACACGTACGTGATTGTTGTAAAAATACCGACATGTCGAGTAAATTGTAAATTTTGTTTCAGGATCGGAGTTTCATGGAAACTACAGCGCCCAACCAGGGGGCCAGGTGGGCGGAAGCGCTACGAGTAATGTAGGTGTACCCACGGGTAGAGGGCCTCCGCCGCTCGGCGGAATACAAACGATAGGACAATCTGCAGCGGGTATACCACCAGGAGGACCTGTCGGAGGACAGGCACCTTCGCAAGCCCCGGCACCGGGAGTACAGTCGCAACCGCCACAAGGCCCAGCACCTACTACGACACCACCTGTGCACACGCCATCGCCTCAAGAAATGGGAAAACAAGCCCACTTACAGACGCAACCGCCGTCTTTACAGCAAGTTTATGTGCCGGCGCAAAATAGACAGGCGTCTCAAGTATGTACTTTTTAATGTAGTTAAAAAAAAAGCGAAAAAAAAATTTTGTTTTAATTTTATTTTAAGAAATAAACGAGACTTGTGAAATTTCACGTTTCTTGTCAATCTTCTGCGTAGGGCTATTATCAGACGGGCCCTAGACCACAACAGTCGCGGGGAATTAGTCACAGAGGTGGCCAAGGTGCCAGTGGAACACAAGTGGTCGGGATGGCGGGAGTCGCAGGCGGAGGACAACCTGCCATATACCCCCATCCGACTAGCTTGCCGGTGCAGGCAGGTGCAATGTATATAGGCCAGAGCCAAGTTCATGGTCTTCATACGGGGCCTCATCAGCAATCGGTGTATCCTGGGGTATCCATGAACAATCAGATACCCCTTCATCAGGTACTGATTATTATATTTCTGTATTTAATTATTCCTCGTTTGTCTGTTTTTAACTATGCGACTGTACTCTCGTGATTCAGCCAAATTGATAATAATAGTGATGAGAATATTGGGTGGGGGGAGGTGATCCTCAATTTGCCTGTAGCATTCAAACTCAAAGTAGATTTATTGTGTCTCCCTTTCTCCAGATCCAGAGCTACCGATTACGGAAGCTCGATTCTCCTCCAGAATAAATCGATCTCCGATCGGTAGGCAAATAAAATAGGTATATATAGGATGTGGAGCCACTGGTTTTGAACCCAGGAGCCTTCCGTTACTAATTACTCGCGTTAGCACGGAGCCACGCGTCATCCCAACCATTCGAGTTACAAATGTTAACAAACTTTTCTTTCTTTTCATTTTCAGTTCCCTGGGCCACCTCAAAGACATCAACCGCATCAAAATCAGTCGTTTTATCAAACGTTTCAACCTCAAATCATACCACAAAGTGGTATTTTCGGTTACCCGCATCAACCATGTAAGTTTTCTAGTCGCGTTTCACACCAGATTCGCACAAGTTGAAATATCTTGAATTGTTATATTTTTCGACAGATTATTACACGCAAAACGTGAATATGAGGCCGCCAAGTACAAATACGGTCAGCGGTGGAGCACAACATGTTACTGGACCGTTGGCCGGGACTCAAGGTGCTCCAGTTGTACCGCAAGGTACACTTCAGCAACCTACTCAACAAGCCCAACCCCTACCTTCGATAGGGATCCCTCTATCGCAAGCTGGTACGTTGTTCTCAGATCTACTTGATACATACAAGTTAACATGTTGATGACTCGAAAAGACAAAGGTTGTACATACATACATACATTTTTAAATTCAAATTGAAAAATGTAATAACATAAGATCTTGATAAATTTAAAAAAGAGGCTAACGAACCAAGCAGGATATAGATGCTTAAATACATTTAATTAAAAATTCCAATACCAATATTGGAATTTTTAATTAAATTTATTTAAACACCTATATCCTGCTTGGTTCGTTAGCCTCTTTTTTAAATTTATCAAGATCTTTTGTTATTTGTCATTTAAAGAACCTTGTGCATACTTTCATCAGTTAAAAAATGTAATCTTGTTCTTTTAAAGATGTGTTCTCAGGACACAATGGTGGTGCGACAAACACTAACAGTATCACCAGATCTAGAAAACCCAGGGGACAAAATGCCATTTTGGACATAGTAAATCCGCTAACGGGCAAAAATATAAGTGACGAAATTTATAAGGATAACGAAACTACGCAGAGTGGTGAATCCAGTAATCGCGAGACGCCACAACCACAGGTGAGTTATATTGAAATATATCGACAATTGGCTAAGAGAGTTTAGCATTGGAGTCGTTTGTTTGCCAAATAAGCAACTGTGTAAAGTAAGAATTTCTTCCTGTGTATGTACATATTTGGAACCGACTCTCATAGCCGATTGTTCATATTTACATCTGTATACCCACATGAGCCATGTCCTCTAAAGATTAAGTAAGTACTGAGATGAAATAAAAAAAAAGAATGAAAAAGATTGGAAAAAAATAAATCGATTAGTAACGTTGAAGACATTTAAACGAATTTAAATGCAAAAAGATTTCCTCATGGTGACGATGAAATCTCAATATCGTAATCTCGATATCGATCTTTTTTTTCTCTCTGATTTGTGTCCGGTACTGCTATACGAGCGAGGATTCAATGGCTGTAGGGTGACAGATCCGTAAAGTCTTGAACATTTATTTCGTTCGTCTAAATGCTTTTGTTTTGCTTTCTCTCGCCCTATGATTTGAGTTTGGAGCAAAATTTTAGTTATCAAACGTAATGCCTGAATGAATAGTACGTGTCACCGTCTATCACGCAGATTTGGTGATTGTTACAGAATAATGGTGCGGAGGTGATAGCCGATTTCGCGGCTCGCGTCGCGAAGGCCGCGACCGAGGGGTCCGATACGGTATCGACGAGCGCGTCCGAAACGGCGCCTAACACAATACAAACAACGGCGCAAACGTCGTTATCGAATATTCAAATTAATTCCACTAATGACGCAGATAGTCAGTGTAGCATTAGTACGCCTATAACAAAAAATATAGCTGGCGCTGGCGCTAGCAAAACGGTACCTACCGTTAATAGTCATACGTTAGGTGCTTGTAGTAACGCGACGCAAGTCGATCCGAACGCGGCGAAAACGGAGTCGAAAGCGTTGCAACTCCCCATGAAGGAGTTTCAGCCGAGGAACGAAATAAAGAGCGTGACGATCGAGGAATCGTCACCCGTCGTATCCTCAGTGCTACCCGTCGCGAATAAAGATACTGTTTCCGTGCAGCTTACCGCGCTGACCGCTAATACCGAAACAACGGCTGTGACAGCGACGGTGACGGCCGAGACCGAAACTGAGACCGCCAGCGTAACTGGCGCCGTAACTACAGTCGGAGTTGGAAGCGCAGCCGGATCCGGACCTGGACCCGTTCTCAGTCCCAGTCCCGGTCCCGGATCCGGTCCTGGTCCTAGTCCCGGTCCCGGTCCCGAGGCCAGCGGCAAGCATCTCAACGCCTCCAACGTAGTTCAACACGTATCATCGGGTCCTCCGTATTGGAGTAACGTTACTCAAGAAATCCCGAAACCGTCCATCGTTGCCTCGAGCATCGCCAATCCCGTTCCTACTAGGGAACCGTTTCCTAATCTATCCAAGACTTCGTCAAACTCGCCGCCTAGGAGAAAACCAAACGTCACCGAGCTGCCTTCGAATACCAAAGAACAAAAAGAGAGGAAAACTCGGGAGAAGAGTCTCGGATCTCGGGGCGCCACTCCTACGCCCGTTCACAATCAGGCAGCGGATCATCATCATCAGAAGACGAACGGTGACGCAGCCGGCGACAAAACTGAAGCGGAGATGGGAGTGCATCCGAGAAATGAGATACAGCAGAAACCGTCAGACGGTGAGTCAGAAGTTCGATTCGCTTTTCACTTTCTCGGAATTTTATTTCGCCGAATACCGAGTATCGTCTTATTTTCGTGGTATTTAAAGTCTTTGCGCGTGTAATCTCCAGATATAACGGCAACTGAATCGTACGCGCGCAAGCTGTTACATCGAGCGGTAGAGGTCGATCGATAGCTTGAAAATTTTCGTAAAAAGAGGGTGAACGAAAAATAAAGTGCGATATCTCTCGCCATCACACGCGCCGATCCCGAGTCTCGGGTTACGCTTATGCGAGCGCAGCCTTGAACGAGTTTACTCAAAGATACGTCGACCGTTCTCTCTCTCTTCCTCTCCCCCTCTCTCCCCTCTCTTTTCTTCTCTTGTACTCGCGACTGGAAATTTACTCGCGGGGTGCGCGTTCTGTTTTTGAGATATCTGACGTTATCGATCCCAAGTAAGCGTATGGTTGTTATTCATTAGTAAGAAATGCGATGCAATTCTAAGAGAATGTACTCGGCAACTAAACGCCGCTCGTTTCGTTCGTTTGAACTTTGCGCCGCGCGTTCGCTCGTGATAGCACGCCGAGATAACGGACGGTAGTTTCGACCGCACTTTCTAGATAAGCACGAGTTTTCGGTTGGCTCGAATCAAACTGCGTTTCACCGTCTTGTTAATGCTCAATGTCTTGAAAAGAAAAAAAAATGGCATAGTAATACCACTGTATACTGACCGGCACAAATGCCAATGCCACATCAAACTCTCAAGATATAGAACATGGTCAGTCGGGCGCATCGTGTCTATTACATATACTTGTGCGCAATGACTGTTCATTATTAAAAAATCGGCAACGCAGTGATGATAGATTTGAGATGAGTTAAGAAATTGCAATAAATATATGTAATAAGTAATAACATAAGTAACCCATGTAATAATATATGTAATATATTATATGGGTTACTTATGTTATTACTTATTATATATATATTTATTGCAATTTATATATTATTATATTATGTAATTTTATATATATAAGTAAATATATACATATACATACTGATATAAATAATAATTTATTGTAAATAAATATANACTAATAAATAAATAAGTCAGCTTATAAATAAAATATGTAAAATAATATTTTTTTATAAACATTAATAAAATTATTTATCTAAAATGATTAAGGAGTTTAAAGATAATTAAATTTAATATCAAGTATAGAAGAATGATAGAGCATAAAAATAAAATTAGATTAATATTGTAACTAATAAGGTGTTATTTTTATATTATTTATGCTCTACAAAAAATTTCACCTTATCTAGTTACAATTTTAATATATCTTTTTTTATTCTTATGCTCTATCGTTCCTATATACATGATATTAAATTTAATTAACTTTAAACTCTTACTCAATCATTTTAGATAAATAATTTTATTAATGTTTATAAAAATAAATATATATCATTTTATTTATGAGATGTTTTTATTTATTATGGATTGATTATATTATTACATATACATTATTATAAATGTTACTTATCACATATTACATACATATATTTATATATTGTAATTTCTTAACTCATCTTAAATTTTACATCATTGCGTTGCCGGTTTTTGAATAATCAAGTTATAGACGAAAATATAGACACAATGCGCCCGAATGACCATGTATGTTCCATATGTCTTGAGAGAGACATGTCCAGGCATTTGTGCCGGTCAGTGTACCCTACGTTGAATTGTCTCTGGAGTAACCAAAGTGTCTAGGCCGTAAGATGGTCGATAAAGTCCCTAAGATCTCGTCAACAAACCCTGAAACACCTTACCTGAATGATGCCGTAAAATATTCCCGCGCGCTCGCGCGCCATGTGTTGTTGCAAAGCTCTCGAGGTCGGCATCGGCGTCATCGTTAGTAGCGAATCTCGACACTTGTACTAAAGAGGGCACCTTCCGAAACCCTAACCTACTGTAACCTAGCTTGATCTAACCTAAAAGCCACGAGGGAAATCGGAGTCGTCGCGTGCCGCAAGCAAGCCGGAATTCTGCGTGGTGTTGTCGTTAATTCCGTTTTCATCACGCGTCTCTTTGCCAGCGGATTAACCAAATAAAGTCGAGATCGGCACGTGGATCGTAGAAATTACAAAACGTTCGTTTTTCGAACTCGCGAACCATTGCTCGAACAAAAGCGCAACACACGAGTTCCTCTACGTTAATCGAGTATTTTTTGTTTTTTTGTTCTTTAATTATTTAAATTGAATCGAACTCTCGACCTTACGTTTTATTTAATCTTGAAAAGAATTAAAAACGTCGCGATAGTTGAATAATTGTTCGAAGCGAAGCATCGTCAATTTCCAGTGCCACGTGATTTTAGTGTTGTATATGTTTGTCTAGTGTCATTTGTTTATACGCAAAGTTCGTCCTATTCAAAATATTCGAACATTGGAAAATTGCTTCGCCAGTCTGTGACGAGGGTTGCAAAATGAAAAAGGGTAAGATACAGTGATTGTTGTATTTCGTTTTTGCACGCGAGCGCACGTGACGAAGATTCTGGATTCGCCCTTTGAGAAAACGTGATAATTTAAAAGGAAACTGGAAACGACTGAAACGTAAAACGGTTGCGCTCGATCTATTGTTAATTTGCGACAGCTGGAGACAACTCGATAATTTTTCGCGGGAAGGATGCTCGGGTTAATCTGCATCGCTCGTGTCTCTAGCGAAATAATCGATACAGTCGGCTCATGGCCTTTTTTTTCCTCTTCTCTCCGTCCTACATGGCTTTGAAAAATCGTCGCTGGCATCTCGCGTCTAAACAATCGGAATTCTTTCGATGACCGTTACGGACGACGAAGGTCTCGCGGCTCCCTGCGTCTATTTTCTGCGCTACGATACGATCGCGTGGTTAGGCAGGTAACTTGGCGAACGCGAGAGGCGGGCAGGGCAAGGCGAGGCGAGGCATGGCAAAGCGAGGCGAGGCAAGGCGAGACAAGACGAGACGAGGCGAAGCGAATCGGAGTCGAGTCGAGCCGAGTCGAGACCAAGGCGCGGAGACGGTGACGCGATTGCGCGAAAATGGCCGACGGGCCACGATGACGAACGAAGCGGGATTAACCGGCGGTGGACCGGCGCTTGAAGGAACGAGAGAAGGCAAGAGAAGGGAGAGGAAGTCCTCCATCGTCGTCGAGGGGACCGGACGGCCTTCAGTAGCCAGCACGTGCTGCGCTAGCCGGTCACATTTTACACCGCTCTCTTCTCCCAATTCTGTCCCTTCCTTCCCTTTTTTTATTTTTTCATCTTTTTTTTTCATCTCCTCTTTGAAAGAAAAATTCGTCTTGTTCCCAAGCTCTAAACGTGAATGATCCTCCGAAAGATTGCGTCGACTCCAATATTGATATAATCCCGGCACTCTTCTCCTTCCCTTTTTCTCTCGATCTCTTGTAACTCAATCGCGCGTACTTTACGTGCGTCACCCCGCTCAGGCAACACGACTACGCTTATTATACCGTTTTCCTCCGTGCTGTGTGTTTTACAGTATGTTTTATACTCTGCAACGTAACGATCTTCGCGATAATTGTACATAGATTTCTTTTTCTTTTTTTTTTTTTTTTTTTATATCGAATTGCGACGAGCGCCCTATACACGCATCGTTTTATCCGAATCCTTTTCCCCCATCTGTTTCGTTTCCTTCTCGAGAATTCGCTCTTATTCCTCGTTAACCGCGAGGAATGACTCTCGGTGTGGTGAAGAGCTCGTGTTGCCGCGTGTTGGAATACGCGAGACAGTGAAGTGCGAAAAGTAGGACGAAAGGGAGCAACTGGAGAGGACCAGACCCTTATACGTCGAGAGATGTACGTACAAAAGTCGACTCGCTCTCGGGATCTTCATCTCCCGTCACACCTTTCGGCAACGTGATCGAACATGTCGGTACCTTGGTGACAACGTGGTTTCCGACATCTTGTGGTCGGCGCGGTGAGGCGCGGCGCGGCTCGGCTCGGCGAGACGGCGCGAAGCGAGGCGAGTCGAGCCGAGCCGAAGGCGAGGACACGGGCACTCGCGCGGCGCCCGCTTACTTATCTTATTCGTTTCATTAGATTTGTAAATTGCATGCGCGAGAACCATACGTGGCGGTGTTGTCTCGCTTCGATAATCGCACGGCAGGGGCATCCAGGGGCGCCGGAGTCACGGCGTGGCGTGGTGCGTCGCGTCGCGTCGAGTCGAAGGCGGCCGCTCAAATATGGCCACCGAAATCTGGCCGCGCGCGTGCGGCACGCACATTCGCGCAGCTCCTCGCCGGAGGACTCCCTTGTTCCGATTTTTCTTTACTCCCTCCTCTCTCTCTCTCTCTCTTTCGTTGCGCCATTTCCCGATTTTATCGCACATGTCGCGACAACATTCGATATTCGTCGAGACTTTTCATTTTTACCACGTGGTCCGCGCGTCCTAAATTGCTCCGCAAGATAGAGACGGTTGACGGTTCGTTCGACTGTCGGAATCTCGAAATGTCGGAATCGTCGGATCGCATCGCATCTCGCGCCGGCCCCGAAATGGCGAATAATCGAATTCGCCGTCCGAAGAGGCGTCAACGGCGTCGCGCGCGCGGTCGCGCGTGGCCATTTTGTGAAATGATGGAGAGAGAACGCAACGCAGCACCATATTGGTGCTCGCTGACGTCCGTCCTCGATGGCTTGACCTTCGCGAAACTGTTCTTTCTCGTTCGATTGACTTGGGAGTCGTCGAGTGCTTACGAATTCAAAGTTGCCCGTGCCAATGTGCCTCGTCGCGCAAATCGATAGTAACTCGTCGATAGTAAAGCCCCAAGACTCACTGCAGCCTTACGTTCGATATATCGAGGCAATCTTTTTGGATCGTTTGCAAGTAGAGATAGTTGATCTACATCGAACGGTACATCGAAGAATTCAAAGTGGAGCTTAAGAACCCATACAGCACAAAACTTGTAGCAATATTGCTATAATGTAACTGCAAGTATTGTGCTGCATGGGAACGCGTCGTAATCTCCATTCTTGGCGAAACGAAAGCGCGCTGAAGCTCGTCCGGCTGGGTTTTTCGCGGCCCCGAAACGAGCCCCGGGATGTGCATCGTCGTCGTAATGGCGCGTGCACGCTCCCGATCCGGTAAAAGAAGTCTCCTCGGCAGTCGGGGTCACGACCGCATGTGGCAACGCGCGTGCGTGCGTGCGTGCACGCGCTCGCGAGCACCCGTGCCCGTCAGGCGTCCTCGGCTAACGCCATTTCACAAGAACACGCGGCGTGCGCCTGTGTGCGCCGAAAAAAATATCACGAGACTTTCGGCGGGGCAACCTTGAGCCGCCGCTCGTCATCCGGCGAGCGGGTGAAAGTCTTCCGCGGCTTGAGAAAATCCGCGCGCGTATACCTCTGCGTTCCAACGCCACGTTTCGAGACAGCTCCTCTACTCCCGTGTACGAGACAAACCTTGCACGAGCCGCCCGTAATTGGGAATGATAAGAAATGAACGTCACTCGCGTCTTTTCCATTTACCGTCCGTCTAGAGAAGGCTCGTGGAGAAATTAACATTTTACAACACTTTAGTAAATTAACATTTTTACAATTTAACATTGAGAAATGTAACATTTTACAATTACGACGAAAAGTATTAACAAACTGAAAAAAAAAAACTTTGAAAATAATTAAGGCGACTTAAACACTTACGTATAACACCAATGTTTAGGGCACGTTTCAAACGTGTAATTTTTTTTTTACACTTGAAGGATACATTGGAGATGTTGAAAATTCGTTTTAAATTAAAAAAAAAAGATATCTCATCGTTCTTGAAGGAAAAAACATGATTTTTAGCAACCTCGTTGGAACTGGCACGCGATAAACATATCGAAGAAGACGACGGGACATATCGGCGCGCGCGCGTGCGAAATATTCTTTCCGTCGTCAGGCGCGATGCTCTTTGAGCTCCGTCGTTGTCCGACAGCGATAGATGATTTTCGCGCGCGCGCACGACTCCCTTCACGATCTCTCGGAGCCATCTAATTATATCGTCTCTCTTGAAATCCGTAGTCGCGCATCATCGCGTTTTCGGAGACGTGATTCTCATCGTGTCGCGGTTTTTATTTATCGCCGTAGGATCGAATGCCTCTAGAGAAGGAAGGGAACGAACGAATGAATGAATCGCTATTCAGACACTCTGCGAGATACTGTTCCCTCACTGCGCACTCAATACTTTAACGTAGTGTTCGTTTTTTGAGAAAAAATAAACATTAAATTCTACGCATTTAACATCTCAGATGGGAAACTTTTGTAATAAATATAATACATAATAATACATAATAATACATAATTATTGCATTCACAGTATTTCGCAATATGTCATAAGATGATTCTGCAAAATGCATATCTTTTATCTGCAGAATAGAATTTCACAATAATACGTTCTAAATATTGACACAATTATGACGCAAAGTTATGTAAAAAAATAAAAAGTAAAAAGAATTTCTTACTATTACTTAAATAATGATTGTACAATTTTATGCTGTAACGATTTTAACAATAATTACAAAATTAACTTCTGAATATCTGAAGTATATTCTGATTGAACTTCTGAAATATATTCAGTAATAATTGTGCTAAGATGATTCTTATTAATGTTACAATTACATAAGAATTTATTTCAGGCATCAATTTTTTAAAGATTGCTACACGTTACAATAAATTTTGAATTGATTTTAAAATTTAGACGTAGAATTATTACTCAATATACAATATATTATATTTTAAAATTAAGATAAGGCTAAAATTTTTCTGCGTAGATTCCTATTTGGGACGTTATCTACCGGGCTAATTTGATTGTTGAGTAACACAAATTTCTCGTGCACGAGAACGAATTGAGATTCTCTTTAGATTTGATGAATACGACCCCGTTTACCAAATTTTTCTTGTTAAATAGTGTTTTCAGTAAGTAACTTTTTGTTCAGGCCGTAAGAATCGCATGCGCCCCTCCCCACATCGTCGAGACAAGCGGTTTTATTTATAACATGTATTTATAAATAATATAAAAATAAATTTATTGTATTATTAAGTAAGAAACAAAATGTAACAATATTCCTGCGATGTGACCAACTATCCTATGATATTTGAATATCAGTACATGTTTCCATAAAACATACTGTGATAATGTTACATATACAAGCGAAAAGAATCAAACGGCCTGGACGGAAAGTTTATCGTAGAGCAAATGCGACAGAGAATACGTTAAAAAGGAATCGATAAACATTTATTGTAAAAGGGAGGGAGAGAGAGACGGAAGTTGGAGTCGCAGTCCACGCTACGACCTGTTTCTGTAAAGCGCGACTCCAACCTACTTTCGTGCATCGAGAATCGAACGAGATCATCGGCGAGGACGGTGAACTCTTTCGTCGATTAATTAGCCTGCAATGCAAGGCTTGCCGTGCCATCCAACAGAGGAGAACATCCAATCGATCGGGGGGAAAGAATTGGCGTTTCGCTGGGTAAATTTCAATGAGGGAGGAAAGATTGTCGCATTCATGTCGCGATAAGAGTAAACGAACGGAGGAATTTTTTTCGGGCGATATTTTATGCTGTGGACGCGCGAGCAGCGCGAGATCTTATGGGTTAGGTCGAACCGTTGAAATTGCGCCGAGTGCGCCTGCTCCGACGCGCAAACCGACCGAACGGAACTAATTTAAGAAATCCTATGTCGTGCCTGTCGGTTTGCGCCAGTTCACAGGTTAAAATAGATGCGTGAAAGTCGTCGGGCGTCGCGGCCGGCCAGGCCCGAGGGTTTTCCAAAGTGTCTTTCAGTCGGGGACGGTCGTTTGCGGCCGCTGTTGCGTCGTCGTCGTCGTCGTCATTGTCGGTGGTGGCAGCGGCATTTCCCGGATTGAGATTCAAGTCTGATTGCGAGTTGGACGCGGCGGCGTCATTCCCGTGCGTCGTCGGCGGGGATCGATCGAGAACGAAATTGCCCGGCGCCATATGCCAGGCGATAACACCGACAACATCGTCGTCGTCATCGTCGCCGTCGCCGTTCTCCTTCTCTCGTCACGTCGATGAGCTTGTCGAGGATGCGATTCTTGCCATTGTCGTTGTTGCGCATCCTCGCGTTTACGTGTCGCATCTACGCCACGTTTGGCAGGGATTTGGCAGGTTTATAAATAAATACTGAATCAGTGCCGCGCGCGCGCCATCGGAAATTCGAGCCATCCAAAGATGTGAATCGCACGTGCGCGCGCGGACGCATGCGAAACATGGGCGACCGAAGACCGAGCGATGGCGGCGGCGGCAGCAGCCGTGCCAGAAGCGGCACGAGATCCAAAAGCCGTAATCGACGGGGATCCCGAGATCACGGTACGCGCCGTCCCTGACCTGGCACGTACGTCGATACGCGCCGAGAACCTTCCCCGTTGAATACAAACTCCCAAAAGTCATGGCGAGAGAATGAGACTCGATTACTCGACTCCCTATCTCGAGGAGAAGCTCGTAACGACGGCCGAGAGAAGGAAGCGAGCCAAGCGAGAGTCCTTCGTCTTCGTTCCTTCCTCTCTCGGTTTGATCGGCACAGGACGCGTTGACGTAACAATCGGTAGGATCGAATGTAGCGCGCGACGCGTTCCTCAAAATTGTTTTCCGCAATCTTTGTCGTTCCGTTTATATTTCGCTGTAGCGCGTCTCATCAACGAACTTTTCTTTTTCATTCTTCAGGTAAAGCTATGCAGAAGCAGAAGAGCAAAAATAAATTGAAACCCCGCGAACTGAATCGTAAGGGCGCGGAGAAGGAAGGCACGGACATGGATGCCTTTGTAAATACCGTATCAGCGGCGAAAACAGCGGAGATGAAGCAAGACAACAAGGAGCAGCATGCTCCCGTTCCGAAAGACAGTAACAAGGAGCCCGTTAAAGAGATGAGCAAGGATATCAAGGAGAAGGACAATTACGAGTCAAAGAAGGAGAAGGAGAAAGAAATTCTGCCCGTTCACGCCAAGAGCGACAAGCACGCAACCACCGAGGTGTCCAAGGACAGCAGCGCTCCCGCGCAACAAGCGTCTCATGTTGTAGATAAACCCCAGGTTAGCAAAGAACCCTCGATAAAGTCCGAGGACACTGCGTTTAATGCAGTTCCCGTGACAACTCCCAATGACGTCGTCGATCACGCGGCGGTCATCGAAGAGATGCACTTGGAAGCGTTGGTCGCGCAGAAAAATGAAGAGAACTTTAAGGTGTCTGCGCTGCACGCGTCCAACGACGAGAAGACTACAACGGTTCCAGCGGTGATTGCGGAGAAGAAGCAGGAAGTCGAGGTTTCCAGTAGTAGCGCCGCTACGGCCCCGGCCGAAAGTGCCGCACCTAGCGTTAACAAGGCCCCACTACTCAAATACAAAGACTTGTACAAGGAGGGCCAGTGGAGTCCGATCAACATGAGCGGTAGAAAGTCCTACGACCGGGATTTCCTATTAAAATTGCAATATGATCCCAATAGCAAACTGAAGCCGGCTAATCTACCAAATTTACAAGCTGTTTTGAAGGATAGCTTGCAGGTATGGTAACTCACGTTTTGTTTTTTCACATATATCGCTTCGTCACTTGTATGCTCTATTACGTATACATCTCATTTTTTTATAGAATACGCATAATACTATGGACTTGAGGGCTTTCAAAGATGCAAACATTACTAGGCATGATTCGTTAATGCCAGGATTTGCAAAGACGACGATGAGCACACGACCAGTAAGTAGAATTTAAGTAAAATTTTTGAATAGACACAAATTGATAGAATGTCACAAAAAAGAAAGCAGTAGTTTGAAATCTTTCGACGAATAATATTTTTTTTATTGAAATTTTCATTCTTTGTCAAATTACTCTGTCGAATGTCTTTGCTTTGATACTTGATCTTGATAAGACGTATCTCTTTTTACAGCCACCAACGAGTCGTAAGAGTGATCGGGGCAAACCAAAACCGAATAAACCAAATGTTATTCACGTTTCACTGTCGTTAAGAGAGGACGTGAAATTGAGAGAAACAGAAAATGCATGGAAACCAATGAGATTGAAGCAGCTTAGTCTTACTGAAGAGGAAGCGAAAACGGAAGCCCTCTATAAGAGAGTACGAAGTGTTTTGAACAAACTCACTCCGCAAAAGTTCAACACGTTAGTTGAGCAAGTCCGACATTTGCCGATCGATACGCAAGAACGCCTACAAGGAGTCATTAATCTGGTCTTTGAAAAAGCTGTCGATGAACCCAGCTTTTCTGTCGAATATGCATTGTTGTGTAAAGAGCTAGCCATGATGGAAGTCGCAGGTTCCGATACTCAGGATAGTTCCATTAGCTTCAAGAAACTTATCATCACACGTTGCCAAAAAGAATTCGAAAAGAATCCGATTGATGATGTTGCGAGAAACCGAAGGCTAAAAGAAATTGACGAGTGTAATGACCCGGTAAGCATATCTTGCATCATATTTTCAAATCACATTTTGTTTTCTTTATATTCTCTTCTTTTTCCAATAGATTAATTTATTTCAATGTCTGATTGTCTTGATTTATTGCCCTTATTAGGAGAGAAAGAAAGAACTTCAGTTGGCTCTCGAAGAGGAAGAGCGCAGGATACGAGTTAAATCTGTAGGGAATATCAGGTGAGTAACTTTCTTGTCCGACGCGTCTTGGGTATCATTTACAAAGTATGTTTAAATCAATCTGATCGCTTTACATAGCTGTATAAAGATGATGCAATGTATTTACAATTTTGCGCGATAAAATACGAAATTCTCACAAGAAATTATAATTTTCTCAAACGCGTCTTTCTTTCTCATTTATTTAGATTTATTGGTGAGTTGTATAAACAGCAAATTTTGACAACTAAAATCATGCATCGATGTGTTCGTCATCTATTGGAACAAAACGACGAGGATAATCTAGAGTGTCTGTGCAAACTCTTAACAACAATTGGCAAGGACTTAGAATTGAAAGGATCTGGTGAGGTAAGATTATAACTGTATTCTTATTATTCGCGTCCAATTGTGTGTATCTATAAAATGCCTATTGCAACTATTAACATTAACAATAATATATATTATTTCAACTCATTTGTTACTTGTTTCTTTTTTTTTTCATAGGAGATGCAGGAATACTTTAGTAAGATGCAAGACATTGTATCTCGAAAAGGCCACAGCAAAATTAGTTCTAGGATTCGTTTCATGCTTCAAGATGTTATCGATTTGAGAGCAAATAGATATATTCCGAGAAGAAACGAAAACAATCCTAAAACGATAGACCAAATTCAAAAGGAAGCGGAATCCGAAAGACTGGATATGCAAGTGAACAGCGCTCCGTTGAGTGCTGCGCGAAAAGATGATCGTAATAACGATAGGAAAAGAAATCGCGGACTGGGTGGTCCTACTGACGATGGTTGGAGTCAACCGGTAGGAAGAGTGAGACCCGCGACGTATTCGGTAGAAACAGCAAAATTAAAGAATAAACCGGTTAGTTATTTGGGTTTCTGTTATCATGCTAGCTTGTAGAATCATCACAAAGAACATAATGCTATCTTATACAACAATATAACGCCAATATTTTTACACACAATATTTATACGCACCAATCATATCATGATAGTTCTTCTCATAACAAGCGAGCAAACAATTAGCTTGAGAAACAGCAGTTTGAAAAAAATGACAATATATATCTATATGATGATTGTCATTTTTAAGAGAATTCTATAAATGTGCATTTTTTTTAAATAGCCGCCAATGGACGATATGCAACTCGGCAACAGGGCGTCTTATTTATGGAGGGCTACTAACCCGGCCAGCAACTCTAAGACGATAAGTTCGAATAAGTTTGCGTGCTTAGAAAATATGTCCAATTTAGATCAAGACAAGAGGATGCCGCCCTTACCACTCTCTGGGTAAGGCAATCATGTTTTAAACACGTTGCTTTTTGCCATGAATAATCTCATACTTCGTGTTAACATGATGATACATAATTACAGACTAGAGTTTATGAATCTTCTAAAACTTAAATGATTTTACAAATGAATTCTGAGATGTTAAAAAATGTCGCATTAACGTTTAGAAAGACATCAACAACTGCTTATACAGTTTTATTTATTTTAGATCGCGATCAACTGGTCCAAGAGAGTGTAGCCGGGATTACAAATCTTATGGTATGTTCTTTTATATGCACAGAT
>JAJVSH010000044.1:853896-870202 GCA_021460005.1 Tetramorium alpestre | reverse complement strand
ATTGATATATAAAACTGTTGTACTACAAAGAAAAGAAAAATATAAAGTTACGATACTTTTTTTTTTTATATATAAGTGCAATTCTCAGCGTGGTTCTTTCGTATGTATGTATGTATGTATGTATGTATATATATATATATATATATATATATATATTGCGGAGATAGGATCTGTAATGTAGAACACATTGAAGTTAGAAAAATGAAAGATTACAAAGGGTGTGCATATATGTATATATACATATACACATATGTTTATGTACATATACACATACATCATATATACATATATATATAAATACATATTAAGGTACTATTTTTTAACACTAGCTATTTATAATCACAAGGAATAAGAGGGAGAAAGTGCGAGTGTGAAAGAATAAGAGCGAGAGAGAAAGCAGAGCGCGACGCGTGGGAACATTGGTATGTGTCCACGTGGCTAATGCTGTAGCGAATTGTATAAAATTGTTATTAAATTGATTTGAGGTACAGCGTTGAGCTCGCCTTTGTTTCGAACGTGCTCGTATAGGAGAGACTGATTTTCTGTGTGCATGTGTGCGTGTACAGCTATCAAAGAATTATTATGTTTCGCCGGCAACTATCGTTAATGCCGATACCACACGATTTATCGTACCTGTAAAAGGTATCCACCCTCGGGATAAATTGCGAACTATTTTCGCGAGAGAATGGACGTACGGACTTATACAAGATATACTTTTGCGAAAGTGTATCGAGTCTTTGCTTTGGTCTCCCAAAAAGAATACGCGTCATCTGTCAGAACCTTCGATCGACCATTTTCGAAATACGATACACACGGACGAATCGATCACAGACTTGATTGAAATTACATGGAGCATACCTATATATTGTATGTAAATATATATATTATTATTTAAGTATATTAACAGAGTCTGGCGATGTTTCATAATTTCTTCTCAGCCTCGAACGAATGCTCGTCTGCTGCATTACATTTCCTATTCTACGCGTATCCTTTTCTGTACCTTATCGTATCGTATCTTTTCTTTTTATCTCTCTTTTAGCATTAGTTGATTCTTCTCCGAGTTTATTGTAGACGTACTTTCTTTAGACAAATTGAAGAATTCAGGAATCGTAAAACGCAGCTTTGCACGAAACGATTGTACGCATCAACACGGCTGTCCCAGAACCGATGGTTACAAGCAAGAGAGTGCTCTCTTAAAAATAAATCAAAAATGTAGAATGAAACTTATACGAGGCTTTATTTTCTAGGTATATAATCTTGAATATTCGTCACGAGAAATAACGAAATTCTCTGTATAATTCTTTGTATAAATCGAAAAGAAACATTTGCAATTCCGCGAGAAAGCTAACGAAGGAAAAATGGTTGAACGCATCCGTATGTCACGCACGTTTACATTCGTACGCAGCCTCGTTTGTACATGGAAATTGATTTATATTTCGACTTATATTCGTTGGAGAGTCTCTTTATTGGTTCTCACAATATATAATGCGGAATAAGATATATCAGCGTCTTCTGTTCGCAACGGGCACTGTCGCGGATGACCCGTCTCGTTTCCGTCTACCGCAAGCCGGAGGATCGTCTAAAGTGCGCGGACGTGGTAAAGGGACCCTCGTCGGCGAATCCCGCGATCTCCTGGGGTATTATCGCGTACTCTTCCACGCTGGTGCACGGTCTGCACATACATTCCAGTGGCGCCTTGGTAATCACCTAATAAACAGATACAAGTTAAACGAACGCGCGAAATTCCCTTCAAGGACATATGTGCTTCAAATTAAATTTATTTCTCTTAAAATTTGTTTCCAGGCATATAATTTTGTTTCGAAGCACATATTCGTTGCTTTAGATAGGACATATCGATTTCCTACTTACATTTAAAAAAATAAAAATTAAATTAAAAAAGGAGATGTGAACGGCCAGTTTCCTTTTCAGGGAAGAATTTACGATGGAAAAGGAGCCGATTTGCAAGATTAAAAAAAAAATCAGAGGTAAGGACGTTATACTTTTTAAAACGAAAACCTTTTTACCTTCAAGAGTCAATTCCACAATTTACTTTAACAGAAGTTTAACTAACGATATCCAATAGGAGAGTTTATTTTATATAAAACAAATTCTCCTATTGGATATTGTTAGTTTTAACTCCGGTTAAAATAAATTGTGGAATTGGTCCTAAAAGTTGTAACGATATAAACAATATAAATGTTTATCGAGGGCAATAAAGCTACCTCGACATGTCACCTAACGCAATTACGCCAAGTTATCGTAAACTAGCAGTCTTCCGCTTTAACTCTGACAACTTGACAACTGACATGTTTTGAAATTTAGAATCAAAGCGTCGTAGGGCCAGTAGGGGTGGACGCGCGTCGTGCCGTCAGCGCCGCGCGGTCGCGCTCGGCCGCGCACGAAAACAATATGGCCGCGCGAAACTCGTGGTGTCGGACGGCTTTGCTGCGGATCCCATCGGCGTGCGATCGGTGAGAGAGCGTGTAAACGGCACGCGACCGCGTCCACGTTAACGCGATCCTGTTTACGAGCGGCCAACGATCGCGCCGCCCCGCGCCCGTAAGTCGGCCGCGCGTGCTCCGAGGACGGTCTCACCTTCCTGAACTTCTTCTCCCCTGGTTTCGCCCGCGGACAGAACAGGGAGACGCTGGCCTCCCTCTCGCCGCTTTCCTGACAGCACATGCAGCTCCTCTCCATCTGCCACATCTTGGATCCGGACACCTGTGCATGTGCATGTTGATAGGCCGAAAGTTTGTCGTACGTGTTTTCTCATCGCGCGCCACCATTCTCTCTCTCTCTCACTCTCTCTTTCGCTCGCTCTTTAGACAGAGTCAGAGTGAGAGAGAGAGAGAGAAGAGGAAAAAGATAATAATGGATTGTATCAAACATTAGACGCAACACTTGCAATTTTGCATTGTCAGATTGATCATATTCCTAAAGTGTTCTCGTTTTATGCAATTATATTTACTAGGCACTGGGTACACGGGATTCTCGTGGTGTCAAGTTTTTAAGAGAATGCGCCATTGTGTAGTTTCGAAATCGTTTATGCGAGATATGTCTCAACATGCCTCGTGAGTACCACGTTGATTATTCTGAAAAGGACTATTCAGGCATCCCACTTGAAAACGTGGAACTCTTGCCGTTATAAATAACATTGTCATCACCATAAAACTATCAGTTGAGAGAGACTGCACGTGTCCTTCATGTATCCTATGCACTGGATTGTTAATGGAATGCACTAATTCTGGGCTTTCTCACCTGCAGGTAACTGCTGCATCGTCCTTTGCACGCGTAACTGGGAATCGGCTTTGGGACACAGCCTGGATACTGTAGGAAGTGTATCACCCGTGTCGTCTGACACTCGTCGACTCCAACGATCGCTTCTGTGCCTCCGTACAACAAGCACAACAGCCATCCATTGATCACTGAGCACGGTAAGTACATAAATCTATTTTACATGTCATTTGCGAGAAATATTCTGCGACATACAACTTGCAAGAAAGACGATTGAGGAAATTACTTTAACTTTGCAAATATGCTAGACACTCTCTTATTTACCAAAGTAAAGGAAGAGCTTGCCTCTTGAACGGTACATTGCCTTCCCTTCCTAATACTTTACTGGGCTTGTAAGTCTCGCGTCGTAAGCTTTTATACACCACAGGTGGCTGTATTTTCCCCTTTCTTCGGCTATATCATTTTAGCAATATCACTATATATAAAAAAAATTACACACACGTATGTATAAAGACATACATAAGAAAATGCTTCCTGACGTGTCTGCTAAATTTATATATATATATATATATATATATATCTATATATATAGTACTTGAACTAGATTTTTTCTTGGTATAATTAATATAGCAATCTATTTCGTAAGTATTTAGAAATTATATATATATATATATATATATATATATACATTCTTAATATTATCATGCATCATTATCTCTATAAAACATAATATATGAATATGTAGTCAAGATAATTTTCTTCACTCATGACAGAATATTTGCACGATTTAAAAATTAAATTTTGTAAAGGTATCCAATAAGACTCGATTTATAAATAACAAAGAATATGTAGTACTTTCGTACATATTCAATTTGAAAAACAATAATAGATCAGCATCTTAATTCTTAGGTACATTTTTATTACTTTATCATAATACCATTTTGATTTAGGATTAAGTTGTCTAAAAATATTTAAATTTCAAAAATTAAAAGCTTTGTGAGATCAAATTTCTTAAGAAGAAACTTTTCTAACATTTTAGTATTTTAAACAATGACAACAAATAGATGACAAAATAGCTACAAATACATTATAGGAAATATTCCTCATGGCACTTACACATACATGTGTATGATTTAATAAAGCTACTTCTTATGTATATAAAGATGTGGTAAAAAGTTTTTTGTTGAAAACTGAAATTTGTTTCTTCTTCAATTTTCTAAATTTCTTTCAACATTAATTATATAATAATACTAAGATTCAAAATCAAAGTTCAAAGATTTTAATCTCTCAAAATTTTGCAAACTATTTGCACACCAACGTTTTCATTAAATAACTATTTCAATGTTCTATATACATTATGATAATTACAGATAATAAATATAAATAAAAACCTATTAAGTGAAACAAGTATATCAAATTTTTATTCAAATGATTTATATTTCTCAAAATATACAATGATATACAAGACTAAATTATATACATGTGTGTTCTTTTGTGCGATTGTATTTAAAGAAAATTAATTTTTGAGAAGTTTTGCATCGTCACATCTATTATAAAAATGCGCATATATATAGAATAGTATTAGAGTATTATCAGAGTTACACATAGATATATATGGGAAGTACTATTTATTTCTATCATCATTACAATACATTTTCATTTCTTTTCTATCTATCGATATAATTTTCATGTATAATTCTTGCAATTCCACTGCACCGAGAGAATGTTTAAATTAGACTTCAAGTCGTTGTTGCTCTTCGCATCCTATCTCGCAAGGTCGCCGCACTTGATGCATTTACATTCAGCAGGTTCCCGTATCTTGATCTCCATCATCTCGTCATCCGTGCCTATCAATTTGATTCCATCCGCGTCGTAGCATTGATTTAATATGACAAATCTTTCCTTCAGATAACTCTCACGGCAACAATAGCATTCCTGTTGTAAAAGGTAATTGTTAACTTAAAGGCATGGTAGCTTATAAATTTTCTTTTCTCGAGATATTACATCGACCTACCTTTGAAAAACCCGTAGTAGTGACAACGCTTGGCTGTACTTGCGAGTTACAGAATCCTTCGCATTTGGTGACCAATATATCACCGCTACATGTTCTTCTCAGACGTTCTATCTCGTCGTATTCGTCTTTAGTAATATGTACTTCTGACTGTAGGGTCTCGCAGCTTTCGTCATCTACATCGATTATTTCAGCGTCGCTGATTGTAACATAAACTACGAGGATTAGCAATGACTTTGGGGTTACCAACATTATAGGCTCGTTTTTTTATTGAAATATGTAACAAACAGTCACCGTAGAAGTTTTCGGATGAAATGAAACAAGAGGGAATCAAACGGACGCTTTTATAGGTAATTTCTCACTCCCTTTCCCATCATGTGTAAAAGCCAGGGGTCATAGAGATCCCCTGCTGCCTTAATAGCATAGTTCAGTCATGGGGGTGAGAAATAACGACTCTCCTGCTCTTAGAGTCGCTCGATTTTTTTTTCACCCAGGGCATTGCTTTTTCGATGTTTTGCATCGCACTCGCTAATGGGCTTTTTATGTCTCGAGTACACAACGGGATTGACCGCGTATTTAAGTAATGTGATTTTTACCTACGATCTTTCCTTCGTGTATCAAGTATATCGTGTTCGAGAGCACATGATCGACAAGATTGGAGAATGTTTTTAGTGACGTCCAAAATTTATTGATATGAGTTTTCTAACGTAGCATAATGTTATCGACTATATATTATATTATATTACATTTAACATATTCAATGATCGTTTCTTGTACTTCCCGGGCAATCATCTCTTAAATCGTCCTCGTCGTTAAACTTCAATCCACACCAGATGCAGTAAAAATATTTCTTTCTTAAATATTTAGTAAGAATATCGAGTTTTTCTAAAGTGCTGAGTGTTTCGTCGTCCTTGATATCGTCATCGGCGTCGTCAACGGTATCGTCAACTTGTTTCTCTTCCTTGCTCTCTGGCCAAAACCACGATTCTTCAGGTTCCTCAATATTTACTTTAGTATCCAATTCCTGGCACGCCTTCTGACTTTTGTACAAGTCAATCTTTTGCAGCTGTTCCGCCTTCTCTTGGGCCATTCTGCTACGGAAATCTTTGGTGTCCAGACTATCTAATTTTGCGTTTGCGTTTCCATGCTTACGCGAATCCTTTTTCTTCAGCGTTTTGCCCAGACCTTGTCTATCCTCCTTTACTTGTACAGAAATTGGTTCAGTCATTCCCGATTGAGTCCTGCCTATCCCTTGACCAGGTTTGTATCCCATCTTCATTAACATTTCAAAACCTAGATACAAGGTAAGTGTCGAAATTATTTCTCGTCGTTAAAATATTTTTTTCTCTATTCTTATTGCATCGCAAACTAATCTGTTCTATGTGTAACGCGCACAAAGTACAAACCTTTATTTGCACTGGTAATTGCAGATGACAAGCCTTCCTCCCTTTTTTCCGCTTCGATTACTCGTATTGACTTGTTACGTTCCTTCATCCTAGACTCGATTTCAGCCTTTTTCTTCATCAATGCAAATTCTCTTTTATCAGAATGCCTGTGTATAAGACTCGACGAAACGGACTGTTCGGAATCTTGTAGAAATTTATTCGACATGTAGTCCTCATCGTCTGACATCGTTCGGAATGAAATTGTTTATAGGGAAACGCTTTATAAAACACTGAAAAGAGTAGAGACCGGAATAGATTTTATCACAAGAATACACAGTGATGTGAAGATTATTTTAATCGCAAGTGTAATACCTCAGAGATTCTCCTGCGATTCAAGCTATCATTGATTTATACTCGCTTCTAAAAAATACTCTTCTTTTTTAAAAGGATTTATAAGCAAGCTGCAATGCGCACTTCTTTAAACTTTTAGGTTATGCTCCTACTTGACAAGCTATATTCTAGCTGTGCTGGAAAGGTCGATTCCTGTAAATTTTCTAAAATTTTCGGCAAATTTTTCTTTGGATGAAAAGATTCGAGTTTAATTAAATTGAATTGAGTATACTATTATTTATTTATATATTACATTGAGTATACTTTAAAAGATAATTCTGTTTATATTACATATATGTATATAACTTTGTATGCTTTTACAACAATAACTTTGCGTGTGCAATCTTAATTTCCACGAATGATTTATTTTTATTTATATTCCTATTACTACATAATTTATTTAACATAATTTTTATATATATTTATTGATATATAAAACTGTTGTACTACAAAGAAAAGAAAAATATAAAGTTACGATACTTTTTTTTTTTATATATAAGTGCAATTCTCAGCGTGGTTCTTTCGTATGTATGTATGTACGTCCTTATTAAATGGCAAACGTCACATACATGTTAGATAACACGAAAGATGTATGTAAGCCTTATAATCAAATCTTTTTTATTTTTTTTTTCTCTTTGACTTTGGCTTGGCATTGGGTATGCTCTGTCTAGACCGGATGATTCTACTTATGGCTCATCCGAAAATATAGTATAGATGCCCTGTCTAGACCGGAGGCTAATCCTAATTGTGACTCATTTTTTTCTTACTACTAGACTTATGTCTTTCTACCAATGCAAATTAACTTTAATCTCGGTTTAACTTACTTTTTATCTTTATTTTTATATTTATTTATTGATACATAAAACTGTTTATCTTTACGTTTTCTAATTCTTAGGACTAAAAAGAGACAGTAAGTTAAACTGAGATTAAAGTTAATCTGCATTGGTAGAAATGGACATTATGTCTATTTCTACAAACGCAGATTAACTTTAATCTCATGAGTTTAACTTACTATCTTTTTTTAGTCCTAAGAATTAGAAAAAGATGAAAAGTAAATTAAACCGAGGTTAAAGTTAATCTGCATTGGTAGAAATGAACATTAGATTTTTGCCCGTCTACGCTGTATAAATTCGAGTGAGCCACACGTAGGATCATCCTCCGGTGTAGACGGAGCAGTAGGCAAGGTAGGTATCTCGCGCCACGCGCCTCTCGTCCCACCCGTCTGGCCAACGTAGAGGACGTAGGTAGGAGGGGAACGTCGGAACGCGGAACTGGAACACGGCTGGCTCCGCTGACACGGGGAACGGCGAACCATTGTATTTTCACGGAGTCCCATACGTCGTCCGTACGTGCGCAATATTTTTCGCTGGTACGCGAGAGTGCCGTCGCGGTGGTGCCGTCGGCGATTCGCCCCCCGGTGACCGACGCCGCGTGTCCGGGTCCGCGCGACCGACGCGACGCGACGAGACGAGGGGTTAGGCTGGCACGGGCGCGACGTCGCGCGAGAGCGTGACCCACGTTCGACCGAGCGTGTTCACGCCTACGACAGTGGGACGACGACGTCCCGCGTGCTTTCGTTTCGCTCGCCCGATCTCGATCTCCCGACTCGACTCGGCTCGGCTCTCTTTGCCTCGCCCTCGCCTCGACTCTGATCGAATCGGTCGATGCATGGCGTTTGCCAAACGGGACCGGAGTTCCGCGGCCGAGTCCACAGACATTCGCTGATTGAATGAAGGTGCACGAGAGAGGGAGATAGAGAGATACATACACGTGTGCGTGTGTGTGTGTATATGTATATATATAGAGAGAGATAGGAGGAAGCGAGAGAGAATTTCTCGACGAAAAATAAGAGAGGTGCTGCGGGAGAGAGTGAGTGATACACGGAAGAGGAAAGGACGAAAAAAAACATGCTGAGCACGATGTTGTCACGCCTCGCCGTGTCGCGCGACAGGTCCCGAAAGGTCGCGTCAGATTCTTCGTGACCGAGCACTTAGTGTACATTCGACGTTGGACGCGTTTGACACGAGGCGAAACGAACATCTCGGCGTTGGATCTAGCCGTCCATCCGGTGGAAGACGGTGTCGCTGCGCGAGATATATATCTCGGAGCAGATCATTTCCCTCCGACGGTACTAACACGATCCCGTTCGTGAAAGGACTCGTCCTCGAATTCTCCCGAATCACCATCCATCTCGGCTATGGTTGTAGCTAGCAGCGGTGGTTGGGTACAAAATACCAGTTCGCCCGCTGGGCAGAACAACTCCAACCTGAGCTCGAACAATTCTAACCTGAGCTCAAACAACACGCAGAACAACAATAACAACAACAACAAGATGACCGCGAAAGGCGTTCTGATCTGCCGGGACAATTCCCATCCTTTTCAGGATCGTACGTTGACCCTGGAGCAGCCGGCCAAGATTGGCCGTTCGGTGGCCAGGGCGAGAGCCGCGACGACGAACGCCATCTTCGACTGCAAGGTGCTGTCGAGGAACCACGCGCTGCTATGGTACTCCTCCGGCAAGTTTTACCTGCAGGACACGTGCAGCAGCAACGGTACGTTCGTCAACAACCAGAGACTCAGCGCCTCCGGGCTGGAGTCGACGCCCAAGGAGGTGTGCTCCGGGGACATTGTGCAATTCGGCGTAGACGTTGTGGAAAATACGAAGAAGGTCACCCATGGATGTATAGTCGCGACCATGAAGCTGTACCTGCCGGACGGGAAGGAAGCCAAGGCCAGCCTCAGCACCTCCGTCAGCTCGCCCGCCGGCAACGTCTCCCTCGAGGATCTCTACAAGCTCAATCAGATCATGCAGGAGGCGTCGAGGCGGGAGAAGGCCTTGTACTCGAAGCTCGGCTACTTGCAGCAACTGGTGGAGAACACTCGGAAGGCCGCCAACCAATCGTGGAAGGCACTGATCACGGAGGACCGTCTGTTGTCTTGGGTAATGACTCTCGAGGGCCAATTGACGGTGTACTCTAAGAACTATACCGAGGACAAGATCAGAAACGAGCTTGCGAAGCTACAGGATGAGAAGGCGCAATATCAGAACGCCGCCAAGGAGGCGTTACAAAAGGTCTTGCAGGAGAAACTGGAGGTTACTCAGAGACTCGTGCAATTGGAGGGACGTCTCAACGAAACGGAGGAGGAGTGTCAAAGTTTGCACAATGTGGTCAAGTACACTCAGACGGAGCTTCAGGAGCTCAGCGCCAAGTATGCGGAAGCGCAGAAGAAACTCCAGGAAACCACCAACAAGTACATGGAGAGCGAGGAGAAGGTAAAGGATGTGCTGCTCACCGCGGAACAAGAAAAACGCGATTTCTCAAAACGTCTCGAGGATCAGTCCAAGATTGAGAAGAATTTGCGAGCGAGGCTGCACGATTCTCGATTGGATTCCGTCAATATTTACAAGCAAATCACCGCCTTGAGAAATTACGCGCAGACTCTGCAGGATATGAACCTGAAGTTGGAAGTCTGCGAGAATTTCGAATCCAAGGGCGAGGAGAATCCCATAGAGGCTATTAATGCTATTCTCAACAAATTGAATTCTATTCATGTCGATAATATGGAGGTGGACAGCGAGATTAACTTTTACTTTACCAAGAGTGAGCAAGATAATCAGTTCAATTCGTCAGACGTAGATGAGAAGGAGCTCAAGTCCGACTTATCCTTTACCAAAGATGAAATGGACGACTCGCAAACGTCTGCCGACGATAGTCTCACGGAATATATTCTGCCGCCGCCGTCGTTATCGTCCAGGCGAACTTTGGTCAACGGGAACCTGACCAACCTAGACAACGACGATACTAATGGAGACTCCGATACAAACTCGGAAGTGACCGACGACACGTGCAGTATTACGAATGATGACACGAGCGAGAAGAGCGTTATAGAGAACAAGAAGGAGGAGCCAGACAGAGTGGTGGAACAAGCGTCCGAGCAGCCGTTCGTACCTTGCAAGATGGAAGTACGATTCGCCGACAACAACAGTCAACAATCGGAGGTACATTACGAGTCGATGAAACAAATTGCCAAAGATAATAGAGTCGCGGAGACTTTGACGGGAGAAGGTGCGCTCGTTGAGGATGCGTTGGACAGTTCTGCCGTCGACGATTCCACGACAGATAATCGCGACAAGAAGGAGCAACAGGAAGATAACGATATTGTGCCGGAGAGCGAGGAGCGCGCAGAAGGAGATTACGTCAAAACTTTAAAACCCGTCACGAAAAATAATACGATGCAACAAGTTTTCCACTCCAGAGACTACATACTGCAAACGTTGGTCGGCTCTCTGGATTCGTTGAGAGGCGAGTATGGCCTGGAGGCGCGGCAGATGGTGCAAAGAGAGCTGGAGGAATTGAAGGACTGGCTGATACGCGAGCCGAACGAGATGGTCATCGACAGGCTGAAGGAGCTGTACTACCGTGCCAAGAACGAGGCGCAGCGGATGCAGGAAGTCAACGAGGAGCTGGTTATAGTGAAGGAGAAGTACAACGCGTTTGTCGAGGAGAAAGCAGAGCTGTCGAAGAAATACATGTCCCTGAAATCGCAGTGTGGTGATTTGCTGAGTGCGACTTACACCGTTCCGATACATTATGTAGCACCTATCGCGATTATGCTGGTGTGGATGCTGCTGGAGAAGATATTTTAATCGCGCCTCTTTCTTCCCTGCCATCTTAATCTAATATTCCTCTCTGTACATATAACACGCGCGACGACGAACATTTTATTCTTTTCATTTATTTTCTTTTACAATATCGACTGTAAATTTCGTTAAGCTATCCCCCTTTTGTCGCTTGAAGACGATCCCCTCGAACGCAATGTTAATGTTTTTTATACAAACTATCGTTAAAAAATGTGTATATATATATATATATATATATATATATATATATATATATAAATATATATATAAATATATATATATATATATATAAATATATATATAAATATATATATATATATATATATATATATATATATATATATATATATATTTGTTTAATTTCCCCGAATCGAGTCTTCTCGGGGCTAAGAATGAAAAGTCTCTCGTTATAAAATGCGATATTAAGTAGAAACGTTTGTCGCGTTAATACGCCTTACAAAGGAGAAGCAAGATCAAAGACGGGACAAAAATTGTTTATTAAGTATATATATGTATGTATTGTATATCTTTCTCACACACACATACACACGGAAGCTCTCTGAGGAATAAGAGTTGAAGAAAATGTAGTCACGATACCACGTAAAATGTTCAACATGCTGCCAAGCTACTAAGTATCGTATCTCCTTATTTCGTAATTTCTCTTTTCCTCCACTAATATAATGCTGTCTCCTCACTAGTATGAATCTTATTTTAACCTTTATAAACCACAGAGAGTCTTAAACTCTTTCTCATCAAACCAATTCTTTATGACACTAGAGAAAGAGATTGAATCTCTCCATCCGCGGAACCACGCGTCATACAAGAGCATATTCTAAAGATTAACTATGTATCCTTTACTGCGGACAGAATTTACGAAAATACTCTCTCCTATCTCGTCTCAGAACGAAAGAAAAGACATACGCACACACATATACATACTCTCGAGCATTTCGATTATTCAAAACCTTCATACATTTGTATATCTATAATTGTAATAGAAAGTGAATCCGCGCGCGCGAAACGATGCATACATTCGAGTCAGATAAGACGCTTTCTTCTTTTTTCAAGCTCTTTAGTTGAGAGCGACTCTAAGAGTTGGAAACGACCTTTGCAGGGAAGTGAGAGTGAGAGTTGAAGGGAGAAAGAGAGACGATCGATCGCTCACGTATATATTAGCATACGTATATTATATTATACAATATGTTGCAGCGTTACTCTCTTAGCGCGTCTCTTCTGATCATAAGTGCATTATTTTTCTTCCAGGGAAGAATTCGCTCGCGAAACGCATCGTAATTTTGCGGCGAGTTTCGGGTCCTTTGACTTTTTCTCTTGCATAGTGACACCTTAATTTTCTTTCCTTCGTACATGTGTACATATATTATCGGGTAACGTGACAATATAACAAGAGCATGTCCTTTCGAGCGACCTAATGAAATGAATAAGCGGATTCGTAAGTTGTTTACATCTCGAAGGCAAATCTTCTCTCAGCACTCAAGAATATCGTTCTATCGTTTTTTCCTTGGAATGGCCTTGATATCGTCTAATAACGTCTTAAAGCGAGAAGATCCAATATATAACCGTAGTTTTCTATATTAATTCTTTTGATACGAAACGTAAAACGGGGAAATTGACAGTATTTTCTTAATTCGTTAGTTTAGTTTAGAGAGTGCCATGTCTACTTCTACCGCATGTTAGATAACGGAATCATTGTGTGCGTCGCGGCGAAAACGCTGGTGTACGTGTTCAAAAAAAAAAAAAGTACGCCGCAACTCGGTCGCTCGCTCGTTTAGGCGAGCTCACTTTCTTGGCAGATCAAGCGTATATATCAAATTATCAAAGTATATATATAATAAATAAAAATGCTGTACATAGTAATGTTGATATAATCTTACTACCGAATGTAATAGTCATTATACGAAAAGGGGAAATAAAGATAAAAACTAACTTAATTGATTAAAAAAGATTGGAAATATTCGTATATTCTTAACATGTCCCTTAATATATGCGTCTAAATTTATTTTTGTAAAGATTAGGTAAAAAAAATAAATGTACATGTGTATACGAATTTCGAATCAATGGCTTCGCGTAAGTATATCATATTTAGCGGTGCAAGCAGCACAAAGCTTCCTTCTCGGAGCACTAATAATATCGCACACCTTTAATCCACCATTATCTCGTTTTCTTTATTCAGGGGCGCACGTATTAGCTGCGCTTAGCCAGCTCGTCGATCGATCGTCGAGGATACAGCGATAACGACGTGCCGACGTGCGACGCGCTATGTGCCATCGATGAAAAAACTGAAGGTGAAGTTGGAAAGCAGCGGGACGGCGGGGACGTTGACGTCGGGGCAGCATCAGCAGGCGATCGGGATGGCGGGCGGATTAAACGCGACTGATAGCACCGACCCCGCGAGTCGGATCTGTCGGGACTTTCTCAGAAATGTCTGTCATCGGGGGAAGCGCTGCAAGTATCTTCACGAGCGTTCGGAGGATGATCCCGTGGAGGAGTACACCTTCTGCCACGATTTCCAGAACGGCAAGTGTAATTGGCCGGGCTGCAAGTTCCTCCATTGCACGGAGAGCGAGGAGAAGCGTTTCAGGGCAACCGGCGAGCTGCCGCCCCACGTCCTTAATCGAGCCAAAATCTGCAATAACGACAAGCCGGATCATCCATTGTGCAAGGACTTTATGAAGGGTAGCTGCCAGAGAGTGAACTGCAAGTTCAGGCACTTTAAGAAGGAGGAGCCGCAGCACAATCTGATGTCGCCGTCCCATCACAACGCGTCCAGACCGCAACACAATTTCAACGGTACCAGCAACGGCGGCGGTGTCGGCGGCGATGGACGCAGATACGAGGAAGACAGAAAGTAAGCTTCGTCGTGCGAATCGCTTTTCTCGTTCTTATGCCGTATACATAATTCGTTCTTCTTCGACTAATTTTGTTCTTTTTTATCTCATGAATGCAGCTTTCACTGGCCAATGCAGGATCATAACAATTTGGTTGCTAATAACGGCGGTTACAACACGTCGCATCCAGGCGATTATATCGGACCGCCGGAGCCAAAGAGGCGATTAGTATCGGGCGAAGCGGTCGTACACTTCGAAGCTTCTCCAATCGTGGGTCAGCAGCACGCAACTCAACCAACAGTCACGCCGAGCTATTATTACCCCGTAATACCGCGTAACGAGGCACGAGCCATTGTCCTGGAGGATGAAAATGTACTGTTGAGGAAGAAGATAGAAGAGTTGAAGAAGCAGGTACAGAAAATACAGAAAGAATTACAGAAACAAAAATGTCTATTTCGCTTTTACTCGTGTATACTTATGTTAACTTTATCTTGATCTAGGTCAGCGATTTGACGGCAACGAATGAGTTTCTGTTGGACCAGAACGCTCAGCTGAGAATGTCAGGCAAGCGAACCGCAAACGTGACCGCTGTTACGGTCCCGGCAGTTACAATTACGAATACGGTTCCGCCGTCGCAGGCACCGACACCCCAGCAAATGGTTAACGCAGCCGTGGCAGCGGGCACCCTCCGAACGGTCACCGCCAGCGTCGCTACCGTTCCCGTGAGCATCGCTACCGTAGCCCCGGTCTCTATCGCGGCGGTCTCGATGGCACCGGTCTCGATACCGCCGCCTATCGTCACCATGGCTCAACAAACTATTTCGATGAGCGGCTCCGGGCCTCCCCAGGCGACTAACCAGCAACCACCGAATACGCAGCAACCCGCCAGTTTACCCTTGTCGATATCTGGTGCGACCGCGCCTCTCGTTTCTTATCCTATTATGACGCAGGAACTTAGGCCTGTCTTGCAATAAGTTTTCCGCGTCACGAGAATAGGAAGAATTTTGTATCTGATAAGATATATCTATGTATGCACACCGTACGATGTGTACTACCTACTCGGCTATGTAGGCAAATCAAGGATCATAATGCGCGTTCATCTTCCTCTACTAAAAGTCGTACTTGTCTTGCACGCACGATCGAAAGTACACGGAAGATGGAAAAACCAGCGGCTGTGGGATGATGCAGTGTATCACCGTAGTAAATAGATTTGTATTGATGTAGTAATAATCATCCTTTCTCTTTCTCGGAGTCTCTTTACATTCTATTCATTTACACAAAGATTGGTAAATCGTAAAGGAAACAAGTATTTAATTTAAAACGATTATTTTGTTAAGATAATGTTTCTACCTTCATCCCTTCTTTCTAATTATATTTCATATAGAAACATATGAAATGTAATTTCTTTACTTCCCTTCTATGAATAGCGTGTTAAGAATATACGATAACATACAACCATGCAATAACGATTGTCGATAATGTCGACAGCTATACATGTTCAAAGTGTATAATTGTAGAATACTGGAAATGACAATCTATAATTACGAGATGTAGTTACACGCCGTGACATTATGTTTTCTTTTTCTCATTCTCTTTTCTTTTTATTGCGTTATAGTGTCATTGCGTAGTATCATATTAATCTCATCTCTGTGTAAAGCTAAATTGAAAAATAATAATAGATAAGTAGATAAGAGCACCGTCGAAAAATTGTAAAGTAAAGGAGCGTAAATAAGGGAAATTTTTTTTAAATGATAAGTTAACATAAGTACAAAGATTAGGGAGAAAAATTATATATATA
>JAJVSH010000044.1:795949-807690 GCA_021460005.1 Tetramorium alpestre | reverse complement strand
TGTTTCCTTTATTTATTATTCCTCGTCTTTAATTTTGTGCAGCGCAGTTTATTATTGTCCCTACTTAAATCCTGTAAAAGGATTTTCACATCTGTAAAGCTAATTCGGAGATTTCTTATTGAACCTGTAATATCGGTATCCAGCATCCTCTTAAGGTTTCGGGCATTACGTTCTTTTTTTTTGTATCGTACGAGTAAGTTAGTAAGCTCTCGTAATTTCTCGAATGTCGCGTGCGATGCGAGCTCTGATTGTCTTCGTGTTGGCGGGAGTTGCGCCCGCGCGATGTATCGAACTCCGTTGTCAAATCTATAATTAAATATTTGTTTCCTTTTTTTTGTTAATTAATGCCTATTCAGTGAATCGCCGCCTCTCCTAGCCGTCCGTCCTTTTCGCGAACCACCGTCTCCGCGAGCTAGCGGGAGTGTCGCTTAACGTAAGATACCGCAAAGTATCGCATTTCACGAATATCGTAATCCTGTTGTATCGTGGTGCGAGAACTCGCACCTGGCGCCCAGTAATAATTAACGTGAAGTTTGAATTGTACGACACTCTTGATTTTGGCAATTCGGACGAGCCTCCGCTGATTATCGGCGTAATCGGCGGAACAGCACGTCATAGCGTTTATACATTTAACTTATAATATAAAAAATATTTATTAACTGCATTTTGCATGAACTTATATATATTATTAAACATGATTAATGTTTAATAATAATAAAATAATATCCGTTTTTATCATATGCATATACATATATGAAAATCTATTATATGAACCCAATTAGCATAAACAAATAAAATATAATTCCATCTGCTAATTTTTTAATGTAATTTTCTATTATTAATTTCCTATTGTTTCCTATTGTTCGTGAAATAATAAAATGGTTTTTCTTTCATCACAGGACAAAACAATTACGTAATATATTAATAAAAACTATAAAAAAAAGAAAAATAACGGAGCAAAGAGATATTTAAATTATCAAGAATGTTATTCACCGTACTACTGTTGTGAGCTTTTGTTAGATTACTTTATTATTTTCTTCATTATATAAAATTCATCCGTGTAATAAATAATATACCAAGTATGCCATCATTACTGCTTGGCCATCTTATAATATTAGGAATGAGTACACGAGATAAGTAAAACTTTTAGAAGATCTCTATTTTAATAATTAACATTTTCTAGTTTAAGGGAAACGTTTATTAATAAGATTATTAACAAATAAAAGTTGTAAATGAATAGTGTGACATTTGGTTGGAAACACGATCAAAATATATATTAATTTACAATTATTATTTAAAGTTTTTATTTTCATACAGTAGCATTTATTAATTTCAATTTTTAATTAATTTTCTTTTTAATGTATTTAAATACATTTAACTTTATGAATAAAATGCAAAAAATGATGATATTATTAACATAATCTTCCGTTCAATTAAAAAAATATATTTAAATAGATCAATTTTCTTAAAAATGCATGTAACAAAATTTAAAAAAAGTATCATTAATTTTGATTAGCAACGCAGGCAAAAATAATTATATAAAAATAACATCAAAAGCATTTTACATTAAAAGCTTTTTCAATAATTTTAAATTTTATTTTTATGTTTTAGAGGATCTTTGGAAGCTTCAGCGTAATCTTTGTAAAAATTATTATCCAGTTTATAAAATTTGGATCGGTCCTATTGCTTGTGTCAGCATTCACCATCCAGATGATTTAGAGGTAAATAAAACATTAAAAGATGAGTTAATCTTTGCTTTGTCATTTTTATTATACATATAACGTTTTAAAAATAAGTTTCACAAATATTACGATTATAATATAATAATTATAATATTATTATATTACTATAATATTGTACTTTTTCCATTTACTTATTCGTAGGAAATATCATTATTTAATTTAACCTTATTCTTGATTTTAGAAAATACTAAGCAGTCCAAAGCAACTTTCAAAAGGCTATGCATATTCTGCTTTCATTTCTTGGTTGAAAACAGGATTATTTACAAGCAAAGGTACAGTGATGAATTCAACAAAATTTGTTATTTTAACATTTAGAAAATTTAAAATAAAGATTGAAGACTACGTACAGCTTTGCCTATTTCTGTATCAAAATGTTCATGTTATATTAATAAATGATATAACGAAAATACATTATACATACATGTATATGTATTTGAAATTATTAATATTTATAAATAAACGCAAAATAATATTTCTAATAATAAAAGTTAAAGGATACACTAAGAAAAAAATATAGTTACTTTCGGACACAATAATTTTATAATATTTCTAACAATAAATATGATTAACCTAATTATATGCATCATTATGTTAACTATATATAAATATATGCACAATATATATACATATATATTAGAAATACTTATATAGAAATAAATAATTGTGGTTGAGTCCAAAAGTAACTATATTTTTTCAGTGTAATATTAAATAAAATTAAAATTAAAGTACTGTCGAATCAAGTATCACTATTTTTAAATAAAGAAATAAATATATGTAAGCAAGTTACAAATATATGTAAGCAAAGTTTTTAAAAATATGTGACACAAAAACATATAATCGCAGATTGATACTTTATCTTTATTAAGTTAAATAAACGATATAAAACTGGACACAGTTGACAAAGCAAATTTTGAAATCATATGTTATTATCTCACAAAATGTTATTTTATTTATGTTACAGGGACCAAATGGCATAAAAGACGAAGGATATTAACTCCTACATTTCACTTTAAGATATTGAAACAATTTGTTGAAATTTTGAT
The DNA here is from genome assembly GCA_021460005.1 of Tetramorium alpestre. Classification (NCBI taxonomy): domain Eukaryota; kingdom Metazoa; phylum Arthropoda; class Insecta; order Hymenoptera; family Formicidae; genus Tetramorium; species Tetramorium alpestre. Next base: position 804,905 of record JAJVSH010000044.1, on the reverse strand, counting down.
CGAAGAAGGAAATCGTATAACAAAATCTTTGAAAAATACAAAAGAATCAGCTGTTAATGATTTAATACTGTTTATCAGTCATCATACATTACATGCAATATGTGGTAAATATTATTAAACATGTGCATACATGCATGCACACATATAGTGAGGAGAAGGAGCGATGTAATCACAGACAATATGATACGCTGACCTTCTCCTCACCACATGCTGGCAGCTAATGCTTGATATATTGAGCTGTGTTATAATTCGAGCTGATTTCATCGTTTCTCTCATATCATTTCAGCACGTAATCATTCGTCTGTCTTTAACACTTAATATCTCGATTATTATTACGAATTTTACATTACGAATTTTACAATATGATATTAAATTTTTTTGTTTATCTCAATCCGTTCATCTACCATTACATCTCCTCACAAGTGGTACAAAAACTATCATGAGTATATGTTCTGAATTTGTATATATTCACTCGGTGTTTCTGAAAGATCGTCCTATAATTATAAATACGTGTTTAAAAAACAATGCTGATTAAATTAACTTTCAATAATTACTGCTTTATTAGCTATTATAGAAAATAATGGTTAATTTTTCGAACCAATTTTTGATTAGAATTAACGTTTCAATGGGCGGTCTTTAAAAGAGATATATAGTAGATATATAAAAAAGATATATAAAAGACCCAGTATGTATCAAAATCAGATTCGTTTTTAAAAATTGACAAATTTAGCAAACTTTATTATGTTTCTCTTCACAAGACCAAACGCTGGTCCTTATCAAGTGGATCTACAATCAATAAAGTCGAATAAAACATTGATATCAATTAACATACCTCAATGGAACTAAGCAAAGCGTTTTGTCGAAACGTTGCGAAGAAAAACATAATAAAGTTTGCTAGAATTGTCAATTTTTAAAAATGAGTCTGATTTTAATCTCACCAGCTAGCATTATAAAATTGTATTGATATCTAGTATATACGTATATGTACATACATATATATATATTTATACATATATATATATATATATATATTTATGTAACCGGAAAATCAGTCTTTGTTAGTATAGATATTCTATTATGTAATAAGATTTATATCGGATTGTAACAATTTTTACAAGTTTCTACATTATTTTATAAAAAAGTACTTAACAGTATGATTTTCAATCAAAAGATAATTTTTCATATAAATTATAAAGATCAAAATAGTAGAATTGACACAATAGCTATTTATATTAATAAATGTGTTTGCAGAGACTGCTATGGGCATTTCCTTACAAGACGTGGGTGAATTCCAACATCAATATCTTCAAGCAATCCACGAAATGGGAGAAATTATAGTTTATCGGTAATTGACATTTAACAATTTTAAGCGTATTTATTTATTCAATTTTAACTACGTAATTTTGAGAAAAAGGATGTAAAACTGTTGTGATTGATACAGATTTGTATGATTTATAAAGATTATATATATAAATTAACACTTCTTAAACGAAAAAGAATATAATTATAAATATATTAAAATATGTGTAATAACGTGTAATAAAACATACAGATTCTTGAGGCCATGGTTATATTTTGATAAGATATTTTCATTAACATCAATGGGTAGAAAACATGACAAAAATCTAAAAATATTGCATGGTTTCACCGAAAAAGTGAGTAAAAATTGTGTTACTCAATTTTATTCTTTACATAAAAATGAAATAAAATTTAATAGAGAGAAAAAAATGAATATATACAATATATTAGTAATAAGTTTTGATAGTACGTTAATATAAATAATAAATATGGATACATTATATTGTTTTTGTAGATAATTGCGGAAAGAAAACAATATCATGAAATCACTGGTGGACGATATTTGAAAAATTTTGAAGATGATATAGAAAGTGACGATAAAGAGTTCATAGGAAGTACGTATGCATAATATGTATAAGATTTGTTATAGTGAATTAATATTTAATTATTTTATCTTCTATATAAATTGTTTTATTTTTTTAAGTCAAGAAAAAACGGCTAGCTATGTTAGATCTTCTGATATTGATGGCTCGTAATAACGAGATGAATGATTCAGACATCAGAGAAGAAGTTGATACCTTTATGTTCGGAGTAAGCATTTATATTTTATTGATATTCTATGAGAATCATTATAGTAATACGGACTATAAGTAAAAAAGAAATTGTTCAAGACAGCTAATTTAATATTACTATTATTTTTATATTTTAAATAATTATTCGTTTTTAAAACGTTTTAATATTTATATATTTGTGTCTGAGAAAAAATTTTTTATTATATCTTAAAGCTATTATAATGAATAAACATCTTTCTCAAAATAAAATTTTAAATATATGTATACTCAAACTTTGAGTATAAACTCAAATTATTTACTTTTTATGTCAATTATTACGTCATAAATTATAATATTTTTATTTTTTATCATAGAAATAAATATTTTATTTCTACAATAGTAAAAAATAAAATTATTATAATTTACGAAGTTTACTAATGATTAATAGAATTGAAATTAATAATTGTTGTATACTTGAAATATTTAATTTTTAGATAGTATTAATAGTATTAAAGCCTATAAAATAAACATATAAGAGGAAAAAAGTATAAAAATATTTTCGATTTTTTCCTTACTAATGAATTATACGTAGTTTACATAAATCGCTGACATTGATTTAAAAAATATTTGTATTATAGGGGCACGACACCGTAACAATGGGATTGACTTTTGCAATATTACTGTTAGCTGAACATAAAGATGTCCAGGTATGCTCAATAATAATTTATTTAATCAATAAACCTAATCGATTAATTCTGTTAAACTTTTATTTACAATAAATAATTTCTCTTGTATTCATTTATAACTTAAAAATTACCTTATATACAGGGTGTCCGTAAATTCGCGCATTTGGTGCACGTGGCGTGATACTTTATGATAAAAGGAACAATTTTTTCCTTTAGCAAAATTCTACCCGACAAGTAGTTTTCGCAGGCGAGCAGGTTGAACTTAATGAATAAGCGCGTTTATCCAGGTGGCATGCAGGGCCGCGCGCTTCTCACTCACTTGTTCATTGAAAAATAAAGTCGTATGTAAATAGTAATAAGCAATGAACAAATGAGTGAGAAGCGCGCGACGGCCCTGCATACCACATGGATAAACGCGCTTATTCGTTAAGTTCAACCTGCTCGCCTGCGAAAACTACTTGTCGGGTGGAATTTTGCAAAAGGAAAAAGTTGTTCCTTTTATCATAAAGTATCACGCCACGTGCACCAAATGCGCGAATTTACGGACACCCTGTATATTAGAAATATATATACTACATTTTCCACTAATAAACAAAGAAACATAGCCCATTATCACATATACATAACTTTGTGTCCTGATAGGAACGTGTCAGAAATGAAGTTAGTACAGTTATACATGAAAATGAAGGAAAACTTACCATGGCAACATTGAATAATATGCCATATTTGGAAATGTGTTTAAAGGAAACATTAAGAATGTATCCTAGCGCACCATTGATATCGCGAATTTTATTGGAAGATGTAAAAATACGTAAGTAATTATATCAACTATATATATTTTAGCAATATAATTGTGAGGAAAATGATTTACTAAAAAAATATGTGGACACGAATGAAACCTATGCAAAAAATAGTACTCCTCAAGTGTAATAAATAAAATTTGTTCCTGAGCACATCTTTGTCCGTAGTGTCTGTAGAGAGATATAGAGATTTGAAGTATTATACATATAAAGACTTATTTTTGCTAAAGTAAAAATCGTTTTTTATTAATTTTAATATTAATATGTCAACATAAAAATTGATTAAAATCGTCAGATGACTCGATTACTACGCAATAATTGCATATTGAAAACCTCAACCGAGTTAAGCTCGTTGCCCGCCGTCACTACGAGGAGATGATTCTCGGTGACGAGTTTTGCTATTACTTTTGTTTTGATTTGTTATTAATAATTTTCTTTCTATTGCAATAAAGTTAAATAGAATTATCTGCATAGAACGATAACAAGCTATCTCATATAACATTGTTATTTTTTATTAATATTTCGATGCTTTATTGGTACTAATCGAATTTCCTTCATTACTTTGCGTATAGAAATATGAAAGTAATAAATTATATAAAAAAATATTACGAAATGTATTACACTTTAAACTGGATTTTAAAAAATTGAATTTAGATCACTTTCCCCTATACATATATGTATACATATTTATATCTATGTATGTTTTTACTAATTTACTAAACAATTAAAAAAATTACATTTTATTATGTGCTGTTTTTAGGCTCATATGTGGTGCCTTCTGGAACAGTAGTGGGCATTCAAATCTACGATATACATAGGGATCCAAATTTTTGGCCAAATCCAGATATATTTGATCCTAATAGATTTTTGCCCGAGAGAATCCAAAATCGTCATCCATTTTCTTATTTACCGTTTAGCGCAGGCCCACGAAATTGTATAGGTAATTTAATATAAAAAAGATGCTGATTTTTTTATCATATAAATAATTATCAAGTAAATATCTAATAAATTTATGGAATAATAGGACAACGTTATGCGATGTTGGAACTGAAAGCCATAATAGCATCATTGCTGTACAACTTTTATCTAGAACCCGTGGATTATTTGAAGGATCTTCGATTCATGTCGGATATAGTAAGCCGCGTTGCACATCCGATTCGTACACGATTTGTCCCAATTGATCATATGCCATCCGATTTAGCTAAAGATACATAATTTTATGTGATAAGAAAAAATAAAGAATTTTAAAAAAGATAAGAATTGACTGTGTATACCTATTTTATTAAACCTATATTCTTGTATATTCTAGATATATTTATTATTTGATGTAATCGCGTTATCTCAACTCTTAATTTTTAACGGTAATTATTACGTATCAAATCATTAAATGTAGATATTATAAACAATAGTATAATTTATTTAAAAATATATACAATTTACAAGAATTTTTATAAATGTTTGTTAAAAAAATTTCTAAAACCGGATCTATAACAAGTGTATAACAAGCTTTAAGCCATAAGGAATTGACTAGTCATATAGTTGAATGTGACAAGAATAATTGCCTATGATTGATTAATATTAATTCTTTTTACAGCTTAAAACTTACTACGCCAATAGATCTTGTCTTACATTACAAAAAATAATAAAATTAAAAATGATAATCTTCAGTAAGGTCGCATGTAAGAGTAACTATTTTTATAAGTAAAGATAAATAACTTCTTTAAAGACTTTCAATATTGGAATTAACAAGTAAAGTAAAAAATGAGAATACAAGCGATTATCAGTGCTTAAGGTAATAATATTATAATAATTTTTAATCACTAATATAATACATAATTATAAATAGAATGGCTTGCTTTGAATTATCATCAGCGATGTGATACAATTAAAGCAATATAATTTCACATTTTTCGGTAAACAACAGACGANTATTTCCCAGATTGGGAGATCTAAAAATAATAATTTTCGGCGAAAAAATTCAAGTGAAATTTGACTAATAATTAATTGATTTGAAATATGATCAAAAACACACATACACGCACGCGGTTTGAGCGGTTTAGCAGCGCCAAGTGCGATTCAAAGCGCACACTTGACATCTTTTTTTCTATTAAAAAGGCAATTTTTTTTATGATATCACATCTTTTGTAGTATTAAACACAATAGCAGTTCTTTTTTCATGGATGCGTATACTTGGCATCTTTTTACCTTTTTTAAAAAGTCCTCTTTAATAATATTATTATTTCAATCAGTGACGTGGCGATACATTATTTGTTAGTCAGAACCTATCCGAGTATGACATTAAGATTATTGTAATCGTGCATGAAAGATATGATAGTAGTGATTCTGCAATTACCGCTAATAGAAGCTGTTACAAAGTTTCCTATAGTTACTTAATTTTAATAAAAATTTGAATAAGTTATTAAAATTTTATATAAAATTAGTTTTTAAAAATTAATGTGTAATATAAGTGTTTATAAAAGATTCTGGAAATAGAAAAATATCTACATAAAAATATTTCTAATATTAAATAGAAAATAAATTGTGATTGATACAGATTTGTATGATTTATAAAGATATATAAATTAACACTTCTTAAATGAAAAAGAATATAATTATAAATATATTCACAATTATATTGCTAAAATATATATATGATGCACATAGTTGATGTAATTACTTAGGTATTTTTACATCTTCAGATAAAATTTGCGATATCAAAGGTATGCTCGGATATAGTCTTAATGTTTCTTTTAAACATCTTTCTAAATATGGTATATTATTCAACGCTGACATGGTAAGTTTTCCTTCATTTTCATATATTTATTATTTTTTTTCATTTATTTATTAAAATATGTGTAATAACGTGTAATAAAACATACAGATTATTGAGGCCATGGTTACATTTTGATAAAATATTTTCATTAACATCAATGGGTAGAAAACATGACAAAAATCTAAAAATGCCAGATCTACTCCCATAAGTGTTATGTTATATGAGGTTAAAGAAGTCCCTCTTAACATCCGCTTTGATTATCTGATCTCCAAATACGTATTCAAACAACTCTCGTTCCGTAATAGCCTTGTTGTCGAGAGTCTGGACTCCCTCAGAAAGAGTTGCAGGACTAGGGAGAGGAAAGCCAGAGCGATTAGTGATAGTCCAGTCTTCAAGTCTTTCATCTGCCAAGTTCATACGACCAAGTCCATCCACTCGTCCACCTTCGTACCTATCTATAACTTTCCTACTCAGTCATGTCTTCCTGTTTCGATTATCACTTTAAAATTTTTCCATTCCAGAAGGAGCTCCCTCTGCCTGGGTTAATCACAGGTTTACACTGCTGGCCGCCCCTTTTATTGACAACACTACCACTTTCTATACCGATGGATCTAAGTCCGAAGACCCGACGATCGTAGGTTCTAGTGTTTATTCTCCTGAATTACAATTTACTATCAAAGATAAATTTCCTTCTGACATTTCAGTTTTTTCGGTCGAAGCTTGGGCCATTTATCGAGCACTTCTATGAATCTTGCGTCTCTCCATTTCCCCCGCTTCTATCTTCTCCGATTCGCGCAGCGTATTGGAGGCTGTCACTATTTCCAACGGACTTCACAAAAACTACCTTGTTGCATATAAGGGCCAAACTTGCGATGGCCCATAGTCAAGGTCTGCAGGTTAACCTCATATGGATTCCTGCACATGTTGGAATTACCGAAAACGAACTTGCTGACTCAGCTGCTAAGGAGGCAGCTATGTCCGGCTCAAAACCAAATTTTAATATCCCTTATCCGGATTTATTCTCCGAGTCTAGGTATCAGTTCTTTAGTCGCTTCAAAGATTACATTGATGAGTCGTCGAGAAATAAAGGAGTCCAATATTTCGAATTCTATAAAACTGAAGATCGCAAACCGATACTACAAACTAAATTTAAATAGAAAAATGATAGTCCTCGTCAATCGCATCCGGAGCAACCATTATAATCTAAACTTTAGTCTCTTTAGAAAGAATATGTCTGATACGGCGGCTTGTCCTTGCGGCGATGCTCGGCAAGATGTTAATCATGTTATTTTCAGATGCGAATTTTTTGCCGACAAAGCGGCCACTTTAATTTCATATATTTTCGAAAATTACAATCAATGCCCTTTCAATATATTCCTTTATCTAAAGAAACCTACTCCAAAGCTCTGCAGACTCTTCACCGCCTTCTTCCTATCGTGTGATCGCCTCATTTAAATCACCCGCCTGTCTGCCTTTCTCACCACGGGGCGTTGTTATGCGCCCTTACTATATTATTCGCCTCTCGGATGTTCGTCCGTCTGGCGTATATGGCCGTATCGAATCCGTGCTTTGGATTCGGGTGCCATATCAACAAGAAGAAGAAGAAGAAGAAGAAGAAGAAGAAGAATTCAATAAGGTTAATAAGAAGATTATGGATAGTGTTACTTTAATTTTAACCTCTCTGTGCATACGGTCACATACATTGCGCATGTTGCAAAGTTCCTATTTCACATGGCGCGTATTTTGCGTAAATTGCGCATAAAGCGTAAAAAAAACTGACCAATAATAGATCAAGCCTTTTCTAGTCTAATCTGTTTATTGGTTAGCTTTGTTATGCTTTATGCGTAATTTACGCAAAATACGCGTCATGTGAAATAGGTACTTTCAGAATGGCGTAACTTTTGATAAGTTACTAGAATACGCAGGTTACGCTTACGCAAGTTACGCCGCATGTGAAGGCACCCTAAGCGTGACTTTGAAACTGCACTTAAAGATATTGGGCGTGTGTTTAGGTTCACCTCATTCGTGTTAAATTTGTCAATTGTTATCACAGCTGCGGCAGTTAGATTTTTACATTATTTTTCATTTTCTAAATGATATAGCACGATGAAACGCTGGTTATTCATATTCTCTCTCGCTATTTGCCTTATACAGCATGGTAAGGTTTTTTAATTTCTGCAAAGTGGTTTCAAATGTAGTGTACATGCAAGTACGAGAGAGTTAGTTGATCGCGACATTTTTTCACTTATTGTTAATTTAGTTCCAAAATTTCATTCAAATTTGTCTCCCATCCGGTTGTATTTACATTTTACTCGTTTGTAAGTTACAGTACATTTTTTAAGTTTAAATATATCCAAGTGAATCTAAATAAATTTGAGATTTCAAATATGTATTTTATTTTATTTCATTTAAGATCATTGTTTTATCCATATTTATTTATACTAACAAGATATTATCTGACAGTTGCAGGTCAAAATGCGAGTAACTGCCAAATTCCACTGATCATCAGAGGGGCTTGGTTCTCATGGGAAAACGGCAGAAATACCTTGACAGAAATAAATGCCAACAGTATGACTGGGCGAGGCGAATGCGTAAACGTGTTGGAGGAATATCATGTTAATTATACAT
>JAJVSH010000044.1:739883-793919 GCA_021460005.1 Tetramorium alpestre | reverse complement strand
TTAGCGAGAAATCCCGTTCCGGTGCGCTGTCCGGTAGCTGGTAAATTTATGTTCAACCAGAGAGGAGACGTTCTATTTGAGACTAGGATTCTAGGCGGTGTTACTAAATCTCCGCGTCCAAATATTTATTGCAAACAGAATATTTCCGACTTCTCGGTCTGCAGCACTGATCAAAAGGAGATTGCCATTGACGAAACATATTGCTTATCCGTGGATCATTTGGGAAAACCGGTTGATATTTACAGTGAGTTGTATTTATGTCATTATGCTGTCCACCTGTCGCGTTTATACAGTTTTATTGATGATAATGTTATTTTTACAGGCGATCCGGATTATGTAATGAAATGTATTGGATACTGGAAAGAAAATTTAAAGTCATACCTAATAACATATGACGAATTAGATCCTTTCAGCAAATATCGTTGCTGGGTATATCAAAGAGCCGATTTGAACAGAGTGCTCATGTCTCAGGCTATCGGTCCATTTTGCGACCTCAAGCAAGACGTGACCAGTCAAAATTATACGGAAGGTGCAGCAGTCGCGTTAGAATTACAGGTGAGAAGGGACATCTTTTCGAATATGTTATAAATTACAATTTTAAATCTCGAATTGCTCACCGGTGTGTGATCGTTTCACAGGAATACGAACGAGAACGCGATCAATGTCCGATGCACTTTGACGACGGGACCAATCCGTGGGTGCAAACGGAGAACTTTGTCAATGTCTTCCGTTTTGGTAATAGCGGCAATACAAACAGTCACTTTTCATTCTTGGTTGTCATACCATTGGTAGCGGTACTTTACTTTAAAGACATGTAAATAATTCTTTGTACGAGAATGAAGCCGTCCATTAGTCTTATCGATGCTGCTCGATAAAGATAAAACATTTAAGATAAATATCAGTATATGCGTGCTCGTAAGCGCATCTCACAATGGCTCGCAGCCTGCTACCATCGTACATATGTATGTACACACATATGTTTCGTCCGTATTGTAACTATGTGGTTATACGTGCCTTGAATTCTGTGCATATTTAACTTTATGTAAGTAGACAATGCATAATGTGCAAATATCTCGAAACTCCGTCCACGAATTACGAAGAGTCTCTTATGTTATAAAATGGATGCTTTCTGCTTCATACACTTTGCATCGATTATATTATATGTGTGTGAATATGAATCTAAACATTAAACAAATAGTGAATTCGGTCGTCTGTACTGATAGTGTGCACCGAGCTAGTGTACTTGATTCGATATATTATAGTATGTACGTACATTATTATAGTATGTACGTATCTTGTATTGTTTTCGATCAATGTCACACTAAATGATTCATAGGACTCTACTTAGCGTTGTACTAATTATAAGAAAGATAGTACTAGATTGATACTAGATCTAGTACTAGACGCGTATGCAACACGAATTTAGTGTCAGAGTAAATTGACCAAATTCACTAAAAGTTTAATTTCAAACAGAATTAATTTTTTTTATATTTAATTATTTGCGTTTCAAATATCTTTACTGCCTGTTAGAGAAATAGATTTTAAAATTAAGAAAATTATCTATTTCAGTATATATACATTATATATTACGAGAACAAAGTAGAATGCACTCAATGATTTTATTAAACATATGACATTAAAAATATTTTGTACGATTTATAAACTAAGTACAATTCTTGTAATATTTTATATTAATGATTTTTATATTTATGATATAATGTTCACAAATAATAGAATTTATTTATAACCCTTAAATAATTGCATTAAAGTTATACAGATTATCTCCCCTTATCGAATCTCCCTTAGAAATCTATTGAAGATTTTCATTTTTAGAATTATCTTTTTCATTTTTTATAAAACAAGAATATACAAAAAAACCAGGAAAATTAGAATTAAAGTAATGTCATAGTTACATGTAAAATGTTCATACTTTTGGATTAAATTAAGACTAATTGTTTACAATATATATATATATATATACACATAAAATAAATTTATTATAAGCGGTGCAGTTTTTATTTTGTCCAGCTCACTTTAGGTATATCAAAATGTTCAGTTAAGCTGTCCAGGTGTCGATTAAACTCCTCCACTCGTTGTTTATGCGTCTTGGAGGCCTTCTGCTTGATCCTCTCAGTTTGCTGCAAATTAATAGGCTGTTAAGAATCTTTAAGGTTTAATTGCTTTGTATCAACATAGATACAATGTATGTTTATATTATTATATAAAAAATATTACAGTACTCATGCTCACCATTTTCTCTTGCATTTTTTGAAACGCCAACTCTGCTTTCGTTCGCTTTACTTCCACCTTCTTAGGCGTCTCTTCCTTAGTGATCTTTAACACTTCTACCAGCTTCTTCTTCTTTCCTTTCTTATCCTTTTTCCTGTAGAAACAAGACATTGCACATAATTTGTCTCGATCATTTCCTTCAACGGGAGATGAGAAGCATTTATTTATTTAAAAGAAAAAAATTATGTGACAAAAGTGAAGGCCACTAACCTCACTCGAGCGGAAATATCAAAGGGGCGAGATACTCACTTTTTACTCACTGTCTGGTCATTCTTCAATTTCAGAGTGCCCTTTGCGACGTGCGCATACGGATCGTCCTTGACGTTTGTTGCGGGCATTGGAAATTGTTATAAATTAATCGTAAATCAGTCGTAGGAAAAAAACTCCGATCTTTGGAATGGTCACGTCAGGGTCAGGATGTATCCCGATCACAGACTTCTACATACTAGACCGCTAAGTTAGCGGCGCTAACTCCTGTATGAGCACATTTTGCGCATGCGCAGTATATTTACTAAATATATTTTGCAAATAAATAACAAATTGATTAATTCACAAACGTAACATTAACATATTTGTTCATCACAAACGATTTCCTATTAATAATGATCATTAGTTACGGTATTTATTTAGAATACGCGCTGCACCTCGAATATCAATAAAATTATGCTCCTTCGACGCGTTTTGACACGAAACGAAAGAATCTGGCAGCAAAATGCGGCGATCTGCTCTGCGAAGCGAGATATTTAACGTTAAAGTTGACGATTCTCAGGTTAGGAATCCTGTCATTCCTATTATCAAAAGTTATCAAAAATTTATATACCAACTATTGTTTGCTTTAACAAATTATTTCTACTACAGATATTAAGCGTCGAAGTTAACGAAGAAATAATTTGTTAAAGCAGAGAATGATTGGTATATGAAAAAGGGTCGGCTAGTTTCATATAGGTCAATTTCACTGGTCTAGTTTCCACTGTACACCTCAATCCAGTTTCAATTAATCCGGAACATGGAGGTAGGAATATCGGGAGGGAGCATAAGATATTTTTCTTGACGAGGGAGGTGGTAACTGAGAGGTAAGGAGAAATCGGTCGACGATCATATTGGAAGGAGAAAGATAGTCTCTGAATTTCAGAGGCTATCTTTCTCCTTCCAATATGGTTATCTTTCTCCTTCCAATATGGTCGTCATCTTGAGTGGTAACCTTCGTCCCACGTCTCATTCTTCACCCCCGCGCATGCTCCCTCCTATTATTCCTATCTCCATGATCCGAATGAAGCGGAATTAAAATCGGTGGAAACGGGTCTAATCTAATTCATTCCTATTTTATTTTCGATGGAAACAGTTATAAAATTTGTTTCATTCCGGATTGAAACCGGATTGAGGCGTACGGTGGAAACTAGATCACTGTATAAATCAATAGCTATTTAGTTACAACGGAATTAATCGGCGATTAGTTTAATCGGAACTTGGTTGCAGTCAGCCTTGGTGTTTTCGACCGAAGCAGAACTAATCCGGTTCGGGTTCTTTTCTTTTATAACTGACCAATCACGGTTACTCCATTCTTTAGAAGAATAACTGTGATTCGAAAATTAACCCGAGTTGGGTTAACCCGCTTCAGTCTAAACGTTATATAATTTACGTAATGTGTACATACATACGTACACTGCCCTTCAATAATTCGTTCCNTGGCCCCTCTCGCGGGGCAAGGGGGACGGAGAAATCTACTCATGGCGCCATCGGCCGGCTGGTACTAAGTTATCGATTTAGTTATCGATCGCCGTTATTACGTACTATTGTACGCTGGGTAAATAGGAGAATAAGTCGCGCGCGATTCACTAAAGTTCAAAATTTACGTTGAAATATTAAATTNTCGAGAAAAAATGGTTTAATATAATCAGATGTAAATATGTATAATTAGGTATGAAAAGATCTTATGTCATACATGATAATATATAATGATATCCGAATTTTGGTGCGATATGATTTTATTTGAATATTAATATATTATTATATATTATCAGATAAAATTATATATGTCATCAGATCTTTTTGGATTTAATTATATGTATATGACCAATTACATATGATCTTATATAATTAAATAAGTTAATTTTTTTCTCGGGTAATACTCGTCATCACTTTTATGTAGTTATATAAGATCATATATAATTGGCTATATATAATTAAATCCAAAAAGATCTGATGACATATATAATTTTATCTGATAATATATAATAATATATTAATATTCAAATAAAATCATATCGCACCAAAATTCGGAAATCATTATATATTATCATGTATGACATANGATCTTTTCATACCTAATTATACATATTTACATCTGATTATATTAAACCATTTTTTCTCGAGAATTTAATATTTCAACGTAAATTTTGAACTTTAGTGAATCGCGCGCGTCTTATCCTCTATTTACCCAGCGTACAATAGTACGTAATAACGGCGATCGATAACTAAATCGATAACTTAGTACCAGCCGGCCGATGGCGCCATGAGTAGATTTCTCCGTCCCCCTTGCCCCGCGAGAGGGGCCAAGGAACGAATTATTGAAGGGCAGTGTACATACATACTATAAATTTTCAGTACTGACAGCAATTTTGAAACACAATCAAAGTTTGTTAATTTTTTGCACCTGCAGCAGACTTATTATTAAAAAATTCGTTATGATAAATATATAATTAATTTATAGGAAATTTAGGATAAATCTCGTGACTTTACGGATTGGCCGACCTGTTTAAAAAAAATGTTCACATAACCTGTTCGAAAGGATTCTGTAAGTACCGTCGCAGTTGAAAATTTAAAGAATTTGAGAACGTATTCTTACGTTCACACTCAGGAATTATACTTTTTTTTTGGTTCGTAACACAAATGTCGTTTCACAAATATTTTTCTTATAACGTTTCGAAACTTTCCATTAACATTTATATATACCCATGTTAATAAATATACGCGTTTTGTGTATTTTTGCAAATTTTGTGTCAATCACGTTTCTTAAATATAAAAATAATTAGGATAACTTTGCTTCTATTTCAGTTTCTTATCTAAGAAAATGTGGCCTTTAGTAGTGAGATCCTTGGGCAAGTTCGGCAAATACATTACACTTCCTATCGTGGGCATTATTGGATTCGTCGGCTACAATGTGGAAGGATGGGTATCGAATCGTTATACACCTGCGACAGAATCCATCAAGCAGCAACGGCAAAATAGGCTACTGGAAAATATCGATTCCACAGCTACCAAGAAGAAACATAATCCTTTAGAAGTTAATCTTTCTCCATCGTTGTCTAACTAGGTGTTTATTGCTAATTCCAACATGGAGAATAATTATTAATTTACAGAGAAATCTTAGTAAATCGTTAATTAATGTTATAAAGAGATTACCAAGTCTGATAATAAAATTATAGACGTTTGTCTATTTTTTTTTACATAATCATAATTGAATCAGAGGATCAGTGATACAAGATTTCTTATTGTTTAATATTTGTCTGATGTTGCAAAAAGTTTGTAGCAAAAGCTGGAAATATATTAAATTTCCACTCCAAATTTGTATACAACAACGTGATTGTATATATCGCCTGGTCGCAATACGCTGTTGGGGAAATTTTTGTGATTCACAGCATCGGGATAATTTTGCGTTTCCAAACAGAAAGCAGCGTGTCTGAAGTACCGCGCTCCGTTTTTGCCCGCGATACCACCTTCGTTCCTCTCAGGTATAGAGTTGGACGTGTAAAGTTGAACGCCCGGTTGATTCGAGTACACTTCCAAGCGGCGTCCTGAAGCCGGATGCAGTACTTTGGCGACGAAACTAATTTGTCTGTGATCGTACGGCTCCGGCAAGCAGAAGTTGTAGTCATAACCGCCGCCCGGTACTCTGTCGATGACATCGCCGAGAATCGTTGGGCTCCTAAGATCCATTATGGTGTTCTCAACTGATCTAATCTCGCCGGTAGGAATACTTCCAGAGTCCGTGACAGTCCAGCGATCGGCGTTCATCGTAAACACGTGTTTATACAGCTCTGCCGCATTTGTAGCCTAGGAAAATTTTAATTTACAACGATCCGTAATAGTTATCGCTTTTAACGATTGCTTAATTACTAATTGTAAGTAGGAAAGTATAATAGAAATACAGAATAAAATCTGTCATTTATCTTGTACAAGCATAAATATAATTCTCTAATACATACGTGTCCAGCGAGATTGAAATAACCGTGATTTGTCAAATTAATCGGCGTCGCCTTCATGGATTTGGCTTTCATCTCTATGCGCAGTTCTCCATCGTCACTCAGATGGAAGCTGGCTGTCGCCGTTACTGATCCCGGATAGCCCTCGTCGCCGTCTGGACTAATTAAAGTCATCACCACGCGATCGCCATCGATCGTCGCATCCCACACCTTGAAGCTCCAACCGCGAGTACCACCGTGAAGACTGTCCTCACCAATGTTCTTCGATACGTTGTAGCGTGTGCCGTCCACGACAAAAGTTGCTTTGCCGATGCGATTTGCGACTCGTCCGATGGTGGCACCGAAATATGGATTACTCAGTAATTGATATCCTGAAATATGATAAATATTTTAATTTTGTCTTTTTCTAAATTAAAGTTATTTTATTTCTCAGAATAACTTTGATTTGTATCCTTATTGAATTTCTGTGCATAAAATTCTTTTTTATTTAAAGCTATTAATTATTAGAAAATTGCAGAAATGTATTTCATGCTCTGAAACATTGATATTTTAAATTAATATATTTTTACGGTATAACAGATTATATGATGACAATCTCTTTCACTAATAAGCGAATAATCTTGAGATTTACCTTCGATGTTGTCAAAGCCGAGGATGACATCTGCTACGTTTCCTTCCTTATCTGGCGTTCTAATGGCAGTCACGGTCGCACCATATGTTATAACATCGACTTCCTGACAAGCTTTATTCTTCAGCGTGAATTTTTTTATCTCCTGACCATTCACAGAACCCCATGTTACAGCTGTAACAGATTCTTGCACCGATGTCGTAGCCATGCTTGTCCTGAATAAAGATAGAAGATTAACATTAATAATAAGTCCTCATAAAACGCTTGACAGAGATGTAAATATAATTGCAAATGACTTCCCTTTTCAAAACTGATAATCTCGACATACCTCACCGATAATACCTTCAATTTGCAAGTGTAAAATGCAAAAAAATGCAAATTTATAATCAGTGCGAGATGAGGTGAGACATTAAAGGATAAACGGTGTGTGCTGACTTAAAAATATTTAAAAATGAGGATTCAATCGTCCACAATTATCGCGAAGATAACTTATAATATTAATACGTCTATTGGTTGTACGACAGTTGTACGAGTACGTGTTACTATGTATTTGTATATTGTTCAGACGTCAGTAGATCACAGTAAACTCACAACGTCGCTGCAATTCTTATCTCGAGAATATAAGCATATCGTGAGCATAAACTCATTATATAACAAGTAACGCGATAAATATTAATATCTAACATCTTGCATTAAAATTATTCAAAGTTACAGTGAGAATCTTAATTTTTTAACTTAATCTACATTTTATCTTTAGCCTAATTTACAAGAAAAAATATTTCTATAATATTTTCAATACTATGTATTTTTCAGAATTTAATCACGAAAGTGATTTGTAAAAAATTTTATATTTGTGATTATTATTACGATTCTTCTGGTTGAATTAATAAAAGCAGGGATCTAAATTTGCTTATAATAAATTCTTAATTTATTGTTGACAAAGCTGAAAATGATGAAATATGATGTAATATAACAAAGAAAGAAATAAAATACAAAGAATACAATCATCTTCACAAGTATAATTATTAGCATAGTATAATTTATATACAGGCCATCTTATAGCCGATACCGAAATTGCAGTTCCTGAATCTCTTTTAGTTTCGAACATTTTAAATTTTATTTTAAAAAATGGTTTTATTTTAATTAAAAAAAAAAAGAATTTGTATCATGTTTAAAAAACAATAAAATAAGCATATATGTTTCTTACCCAAACCAAGCAGATAGGGTCAATAGAACGAAAAGGCGCAACATTGTCAATTCAAAGCGGAGTTATCGCAGTAAATAACGCACTTAGACGACAAGAAACGATGCACGTTCTGCGACACGATACGTTTCGCAAGATGTTTTTCTCAATTCTTTATTCGCACCACCTGCACTAAAGGAATCATTCTCATCTTTGTTTTCGCAAGTGCGCCAAGTATCGCACGAGTGAACATGTACAATTGTTTTACATCGGCAATTTACAAGGTCACGTGCAAGAGAAAGGTTCTTGGAAGGTTCTCATATCAAACCGTGATGTACATGCGTGCAGTAAAAAACAGCCCAGATAGGAAACTTTTGTAATAAATGTAGCATTTCGCACGACGTGTCATAAAATAATTCTGCAAAACGTATCTTTTGTGAAGTAGAATTTTATAATTATAAGTTTTAAATATTGAGAAAATTATAAAGCAAAGTTATGTAAAAAATAAAAAGTAAAAAGAATTTCTTACTATTACTTAAATAATAATTGTACAATTTTATGCTGTAACTGACTGTTTTTATAATTACAAAATTAATTTCTAAAATATATTCAGTAATAATTGTACTAATTCTCACTAATGTTACAATTATATAAGAATTTACTTTAGGCACAATTTTTTAAAGATTGCTATATGTCATAATAATTAAATTTAGAATTATTGATTTTAAAATTTAGATTCTATATTATATTTTTAAATTAAAATGAAGCTAAAATTTTTCTGCATGTGTTTCTATCTGGGAGACAAGTTGGAAAAAATGATGGAAAAAGAGAGATGGAGAAAAAGAGACTTGATACGAATTTACATAAATTCGCAGTTTTTCAACCCTTAAAACTAACAATTAATTTTAGAATGATTGAGCTTTTTTTCAATCGCTTTCTACCTCTGTTTATTCTTTTTATTCTTACAGTGGAATAAGGAGTTAAGGAAAATTAAAATTAACACATTTCACGTTTAATTGCGAAGTTTTAATCAGTCGACAGATAATTTAATATTAAATAGATAAATCTCTTTTAAGAACTTTTGTTTAATATCATCTTCGATGCAGTTTGAGAAATCAATCATGAAATTGGAGAATTATATTTTTACCGAGCATTACACTTCATCTCTGCAATACTTTTCATCTCTGCGAACGTATTAATCCTGGTTGATCGCCGGAGCTTTCGACTCGATCGCGTTTACCAAAGTGGCCGTGACGCGCATTTCTTTCTGTATGCTTTTGAATTTCATATTAATATCGTGCGTAGCTTTTTGAATGTCTTGCAGATTCTGCAACAGATTCAAAACGTCTCTCTTCAGTAAAAGACGCGGATTCGCGGATACGTACTTCCCACTATTCAAAAGTTTCCTGTGTAACCCTGACCGTTTTTATGCTCTTGTAAATTGCCGTTTCCTGTTCCTCCGTGAACGGCTCGCTGTAAGATTGCATGGATGATGATAGTATGGATGAATTGGCCATGGCCATGACGCTCGCTTTCACCAATTAATTGAAACGAAGTATAAACCTACACTATCCAGTTTATTCACTCGAACACGTTCAACATCCAAGTTTAAAATCCATTCATTTTTTTTTTCGACTAAAGCGAGGTTAACTCATGGAGATAGGAATATCAGGAGGGAGGGGATAAGATACTTTTTTAGACGAGGGGGGTATAAACTGAGAGGTAAGGAGAAATCGGTCGACGGTCATATTGGAAGGAGAAAGATAACCTCTGAAGTTCAGAGGCTATCTTTCTCCTTTCAATATGGCCGTCGACCGATTTCTCCTTACCTCTCAGAATATACCCCTCTCGTCTAAAAAGGTATCTTATGTTCCTTCCTGAGCATCAATCATGTAATTTTCGGAAACGTGAAAAGTTTTGCGTGAACTCGAGAACTTCAACCAATTGTTGAGTTTACGTGAAACTTTTCACTTTTCACGTTTCCAAAAATTACATGATCGATACCATGGAGGTAGAAATATCAGGAGGGAGCATAAATGTGCGGGGGTGAAGAATGAGACGTGGGACGAAGGTTACCACTCAAGATGGCGACCATATTGGAAGGAGAAAGATAACTATATTGGAAGGAGAAAGATAACCTCTAAAATTCAGAGGCTATCTTTCTCCTTCCAATATGGTCGTCGACCGATTTCTCCTTACCTCTCAGAATATACCCCCCTCGTCTAAAAAGGTATCTTATGTTTCCTCTTGTTATTCCTACCTCCATGATCAATACCCTGTTATTTCTACCTCTATGATCAATACCCTGTTATTCCTACCTCCTGGTCCTGCTATTGACTAGAGAAACTCTTTTGGGACTTCGGAAATCCCCTGTTGCTTCTTGCTACTTTTTAGTAACTTTGATGTGGTACCGATAAAACCGCGTGATTTGAACAGTAAATCAAAAATTTTCGAGAGATAATTTTCATTTCTTAAAAAACAAAAAGAAAAATATTCTTCGTTTCTCCTCTGTTCGTCTTGCAATTACGTTGTATGTTTAATAAAAAGATGTGTAGGCTTCATATATGTTATAATTAATATAACAGTAGAAGGTACAGAGGGAGAAGCGAGTTACAAGTTTGATAATTGCAAAGAAGAGAGGAAACGCGTTTCTAATTAAAACAAATTTTATACTATAATCAAAATAGCTGCTTATACTTCTCAAGTATATATAGTTTACAAGATTAAAATGTGACTTAACACACACACATCTATATATATATANATAATCAAAATAGCTGCTTATACTTCTCAAGTATATATAGTTTACAAGATTAAAATGTGACTTAACACACACACATCTATATATATATATATATATAATCGTATGTATGTGGAAATATAATTAATGCAATATTAATACTATATGGCTGGTTAGTGAAAGGATTAATGAAACCGCTATAGTAACTTGGACATTATTCCACATCACTGAAAATAAACTCAAAGTTGTCATAAGCGAATCGTTACATACAATAATCGTTACATCGGAATGTGTATACATGTATTCGAGTATAAATGTTGTTCGAGATTATCGTTATCTCTCTCGCAGAAAAACGCATTGCAACTGTCATACGACCGAAATCAACTATAAAACGTAGTCGCGATAGGTTTACAGAGCACAACAATTAGGGGATGTATTACGCTACTATATATATAAATACATCAAGGGGGAATCAGAGTGGGCGTTAACGGGACGTCACTCAACCGTAATCGACACTCAGGGCGCTTAGACCTTTCTTCTTGATCGCTTCCCCAACAGCGCGCTCCAGGAAGTCCTCTGGCTGATCACACTCGTATACTTTATCCGCGTCCAACGTATCGCATCTGCCCGTTTCCACCGTGCTGTAGACCGCCCCGTAGGGAAAGTCCTCGAGTTCGTACATACATTTGGACGAAAAGGAACAATTGACACCTATGCATTTACAATACGGAGGCTGAAGCGCGAGGTCGGCTGACTGGACTAAGCCGTGATTACGGATCGCCATCGTTACCGCGGTGTCCTCCATGTCGTTCCTTCGGTAGGACAAATGGAACCGGGAGCCGACGGACAACTCCTCCTCCAGAGGATCAGGCGGATGCATCGTTCTATAGTAAGCCAGGACTTCGTTGATGGTGTTATCCATGGAGCCCTCTTCCTCCTGGAAGGCCTGCCACAGCTTGAGTTTCTCCTCGATCTGTATTTGGTATATAATTTCATCGTGATCGATATTTCCCACGCTGCTGGCCGACGTTTCCGTCGTTTCCGCACTTGTCTGCTGTTCCTGGAGCAATAATTGTTGACATGCAATTCCAAATTATTTCTCTTTCAATCTCTAATAAGTAGAAATAGAACACAACTCGCTACATATAACGGAAAATGTAATATTGCAAAACTGATTGTACTGAGTAGTCACAAACACAGTCTGTTGACAAGTAAAAATTGCTATGTAATTCAATTAATGTTTAACCCTTTGAGGCACAGTGATAGCTCAGGCTACCACCTTTTTCTTTTCTCTCTCTCTCTCTCTCTTTGGAATCAAATTTTCACTTTGATCTTGTTTTTAGTTCCTTAGGCTTATCATAGACTTAAAAAGAGGCAGAAATGATAATAGGAAATATTATTATGATATTCTAGGGTTATTATAAATAAATTTTTAAATTCTTTCCGATACAAAAATTCGTGCCTCAAAGGGTTAATTGACATTTGATTGTATGAGTAACGATTGTCAGAGAAGCATGACGTACCGCGTCCGAACGAGGCTCGCTGTCCGTGGACAGCTGCGCGCAATGTCGCTTAGCCGGGAAGAAGGCGCACTCGTGCTCGTCCACGTCCGCGTCCGCGTCCGAGTCCTCGTCGTCGCTCGGCACTATCTCTACCGCGCGACGCCAGAGCTTCTTCCTGGCGCGCTCCTTGTTATTGGCGCAGGAGAAGGGCGGGAGGAAGAGGATCTCGTGCTCGTCCATGGTCGCGCGCACGTCCTCGGCATTCGACTCCGCAACGTCGGTCCCGCGAGTCTCCGCCAGGGCGTCTCTTCCTGGCGGGGCGTGTGCGCCCCGTCGACGACTTTTCCTTCTTCTCCTTGCCCCAGCACCCCCGTCCTCGCCTCGCCGAGGTTTCAGCGAAGGTGCATCGAGAGCCCCCGTCCGATCCTGTGTAGTCGACAATTATTTATTTTGCAGCGAGACGATTCTCAGGGGGCGCGGAATCGCGCGTCACAAATGACGATAACGACGATGACGACGGTGTCGCGGCTGCCGCGTGATTAACCTAAAGAGCCGTGGATTGTTCGCGCGAAACAGTCGAGATTCCAAGGATCGCGTCCAGTGCGGAATGTCGGAGCGCAGACGACGCGACTCTACGACGAGGGCTCGCACGGCGCATCGTCAGCGGCCCCAAGGCTCGTATTTGACAGCTACAAGATGGTGGGCACCACCGCGATCGTCAGGCACGAGGGACGACTTTAAGACGCGCGGCGACGGCGTCCCGCCGCGTCACTCGGGACGCTAGGAGTATAATCGCGATCCGCGCGCGGGCGAACGTCGCGGTTGACCGCGCCGACCGGGAGCTACGGCGGCCCCGAGTACGCTCTTGAGTCACCGAGTGTCGAGTTGCAACATGGCGGCGAACACATGTTCGCGCAGCTCGGCGGAGCCGTGAGCCGACCCCGACGACCGTCTGTCAAGGAGCGGAACCCGTTGGCGTGGCTCTCCTTCCCTCCCCCTTTTTTCAGTCGTTTATCCCCTAGGTATCAAAGTAGCGGCGGTCATGGCTTCCTGCGGCGAGTACATCCGTAGCCAGTTCCCGACGATAGACGACGATCTGTATCAATACGTGCAAGGTACGTTTCCCAGGCCGCAAGCTAACCTGCCACTCCGCTCTCACTCACGCGTTTTTTCGTCCGCAGGTATCCTGGACAGCTCCAAGGACGACTTTGAGGACGGCGACGAGGTGTACGAGGCGATCGGGCAGGTGCTGCACGAGGTGGCGGACAAATCAGAAAACGAGGTTAGGTCTGTAAATATGTTTGCACTTGTCATTCCCTAATTAACGCTCGATCGGGCGACCGCCGATCGCCGATCTCGCGCGCGGAACGTTCGTCGCGCTTTTTCCTTGTGCTCGCCTGTTTGTCAGATTTGTCCATCTTCCCCTCCAGCCCCTTGGCTCGGTTCGTCTTATTGTTACCTTATTCTCTGTACACAGGCAAATATGCGTGAGGCTGTTGGAAATATTGAAAGGTAGCTCGAACGCCGAGGACATGGACAGGAGAAGAAACGGCGTTAACAAAGTATTAAACGCTCCGGTGCATCTGGGCTCGTTAGCCGCTACCTTGGAGGCACAAGTCGAGCAGATTAAGAGTATATGGGTGACGACCAGAGACGACGCGATGGTACGAGCTGTACTTGTATCCTGAACGAAACAGTTGTTATTAACGTCGTGAATTTTTCGTACATCTCGTTGAAGTGTCCCATTTGACTCGTGCATATTGTTAGCTGTCACGTTTTCAATTATATCTTACCTGTAGATGCTATTTGTATGTTAATCGTGCTCGTTATTGCGATAGAAAGTAGATGCCAAGAAGCTGGAGAAGGCTGAGGCCAAGTTGCAACAGAAGCAAGAAAAACGAATTGTAAATGAGCAAGGATCAGCCTCCCGTGTCAACACTGCCAGTAATGCGGCAGCTGAGAGTACAGCCAGCGCCAGTCAAGTGACGAGTAAGAAGGATAGTCGGATGGAGACGAAAGGTGGGACGAACAAAACCCAGGATATCAGAATAGAGAACTTTGATGTTGCTTATGGCGATAGAGTATTACTGCATGGTGCTGACTTGACGCTTGCATTTGGCAGGCGATACGGTCTGATAGGTAGAAATGGACTCGGCAAAACCACCTTACTTCGAATGATATCAAGGTATTACAAGGCGATATTCTCATCGCTAGTCTATCGGCTCCACCGTTCAATTTAATGAGCATCTCCCGACTGTTTTTAGCAAGCAGCTGAGAATACCGTCGCATGTACGAGTGCTACACGTGGAGCAGGAAGTGGCCGGCGATGACACGTCCGCGCTCGAATCCGTTCTCGAGTGCGATCAGGAACGAAGCACGTTGCTCAGTCAAGAGGCCAAGTTACAAGCAGCGATAGAGAAAGACGGCTCCACGACGAGTGACGCGTTGGGCGAGGAATTGGCTCAGGTATACGAGGCGATGCAGTTGGCCGAGGTCGACAAGTCGCCCGCGAAGGCGAGCGCGATCCTCTCGGGACTCGGATTCTCCGTCGAGAGACAGTCCTGGCCAACCAGAGCCTTCTCCGGCGGTTGGCGGATGAGACTCGCTCTGGCCAGAGCACTATTCTCCAAGCCGGACTTGTTGCTGCTTGATGAGCCAACAAACATGCTGGATATCAAAGCGATACTGTGGTTGGAAAAGTATCTACAAACGTGGCCAAAAACGTTACTTGTAGTGTCGCACGATCGAAAATTCTTAGACACGGTAAGTACGCTCACGATTCTATTTATCTAAAATAGCAACGCCATTAATCATACATTCAAATCCAAATATTTCAAAATTAATTAACAATTGAACATTTTCCTCTCTGCAAAATCTTATCTTATCTATCGTATCTTTATCTCTTCAACACAGGTGCCCACTGATATTCTATATTTGCGTGGGCAAAAGATAGAGCCGTATCGTGGCAATTACGAGCAATTCGTGAAAACGAAAGGCGAACGCGAGAGGAATCAACAACGAGAGTATGAAGCTCAACAGGCAAAGAGGGCGCACGTACAGGAATTTATCGACAAATTCCGATACAATGCGAACCGCGCGTCTAGCGTGCAAAGCAAGATAAAGATGTTAGAGAAATTGTAAGTTTAACAATTTCGTCGCAGCATGCTGCTTGTCTACGATCGAAATTTACATTTTCTCTATGTATACGTACATTATTCGCAGACCTGACTTAAAGCCGATAGAAAAGGAGAGCGAGGTGACTCTCAATTTCCCCAACGTTGAACCGTTGAGTCCGCCAATATTGCAGCTCAATGAAGTATCGTACAGTTATAACGGGACCGACATGGTATTTAGCAATGTGAACCTTACTGCCAGTCTGCAATCTCGTATTTGTATCGTCGGAGAGAACGGTGCGGGCAAAACTACCCTCTTGAAAATTATCACGGGCGCGTTGAGTCCGACGCGAGGTACGGTGCACGTACACCGAAATCTCAAGTTCGGATACTTTAGTCAGCATCACGTTGATCAACTGGACATGCGTGTTTGTTCTGTCGAATTGTTACAAATGCATTTCCCTGGTACGTAATTACGATACGCGACGGCGCGACCCAGTAAAAAAAAAAAACTGTTAATTGATTACCGTTCGTTCTGGCAGGTAAACCAATCGAAGAATATAGGCGAATGCTTGGAAGTTTCGGCATAAGCGGCAATCTGGCTCTACAAACCATCAACTCCCTTTCGGGAGGGCAAAAGTCTAGGGTAGCGTTTGCACTAATGTGCGCCGCAATGCCGAATTTCCTAGTACTTGATGAGCCTACGAATCATCTCGATATTGAATCGATCGAAGCATTGGGAAAAGCCCTCAACAACTGCCAAGTGAGTTGATTGTTATTTTTTATGAAGAGCGCTAATAGATCTCATTAAAAAATTCTCAATTTCTTAATTGTGTAACTCGATCAATATTTTATTGTTGCAGGCTGGAGTAATATTAGTGTCGCACGACGAACGTTTAATCCAAATGGTTTGTACAGAATTGTGGGTTTGCGGAGAAGGTTCAGTTCGCTGTATCGAGGAAGGCTTCGACGAGTACCGTAGGATCATTGAACAGGAGCTTGAATTATAAAAAGTTAAGTTTTGTCTAATGTGATATTACCGTCGTCTCTTACGTTGTCCTATACCGAGTAATGTATCATGATGAACGATCTAAATGAGCATCGCCTTTAACTTAAAAAATATTTTTTCGAAACATTTCATCGCCAAAGGTATCTTATTTATTTTTTTAAATGCTTTTCCCGAAACAAATGTAGTTAATTATATGTGCACGATTTATTTATTAATTTGACATGTCTTTCATTTTCCTCTTTGATGTCTACAAAATTTCTCGACTCTTGTCCTAAAAAAGAATTTATTATCATAAACTGTATTTATCTTCTTTTAAAATGCATTATAGTAAAACAAACTGTTTGACTGTGCAGGTCGATATGCAATAGAATTTGAAAAGGTTTACACATTTAATATTACTCTATTATAAAGAAAGTAAATAAAAGATATTGTTAGATAAAAGAACGTTCTATTTCATTTAAAAATATATTGACCGCTGTTACCATTCTGCATGTATATATATAAAGAGATTGTATATTTTTATTATACAATATTAATACAATTATTCTTAGGTCAACGAATTGCTGCTATGTGTGTACGTGTGTGTGCAATCGTTTATTAGTATTAAAAAATATAAGTTGCATCTTTATATACTTTAATACTTTTGTTAATGTTTAAACAAATAATTATCAATGGTCAACTGGAATTTACCATATGTCGATTTGCAGTATTTTGAATTAATGATTTTAGTGTGATGTTTATTCATTTTACAGAAGTGAAAAAAATGAGAAAAATGTACAATGATTGAGAAGATTAAATGAGTATATTGTTTTTAGAATGAAAATAAATGTGCCTTCCATTTTAATCTCTTTTAGATTTCTGTTAAATAATAACACCTACAATTTATATATTTCTAACAATTTATATATATATATATATATATATATATATATATACACATACATATACATACATACATACATACACACACGCACACAAGCACAAACACGCACGCACACGCCGTTGTAAGTATAACCTATTAAATATAGTAATTCTTTCTCCTAAGAGATAAACTGTACAGAAAATATTGTCTAAAACATTTTATTGTATAACTGGATTTGCAAATTCGGAAAATTTCTCTCTTTCGCTCAAACTTTTATACTGTGCCGCTTCATGCACACCTCTTCATACTCACTTAGTTTAACATTTTATTTTATTGTGGCAGCATCGAGAAGTTTTTAAACGATATCAATGCACGAAGCAACGATTTAAGTATGCACAGATTTCAATATGCCAAAGAGGTCGCGTTGTGTTGCCACTGTTTACTTGTGTTGCCAGACGAAGTATTTAACGAATGCAGGGTGTTGGGAGTAGATGATGGTTGAAGAGGTGGAGCTGGAGCTTGTTGCTTTGCTGCTGTAATTTTTGAAACGCCACGATTATTTTCCGTTTATAACGGAACAATATGCGGAGCTTATAAATTCCATTATTCCATTATGAATATAAAAATGCAATTAGCAGCATACAGTTTAATTTATATATGAATACATGCCCCTGGTTATAAACAAATGTCTTGTGTATTTACTGGAAGGTAGAAAAGCAGCGTCAAAACAAGTTAGTACTTGGAAAGAAAAATAATATCGTAGAAAAAGAAGAAATAGGACGTAATGTAAGGTGTAATAACGCATCGTGTAATAAACATGCATATGAATTATATATACATTTCATTTCATGAGGGTTCGCATCAATATAAGTTTTAATTGCAACATGCACATGCACTCAGGATATGATTAAAGGATAAACGCGCGGCATGAATGTGCGACATTGTAGGAAGCACTGCGTTTAGTTCCAGAACGAAGAAGAAGAAGAAAAAGGTACAAGTCACTCATCGTTCGCTCAAGCTCAAATCGAGTGCTCTATAACAAGTCAAAAAAAAATACGCTTTTTCGAGTGTTCTTACCGTTCCTGCTACTGTAAACTTTGACGAAGCCCCTGAAGGGTTCCGGCGATGGAAAAGACGACGTGACGTGAAACATCTCGGCGAATCGTACCTCCAAGTCGACGGAGGTGTTCGTTTGGCCGCCGCCGTTGCGCACCGACAGACTCCTGGTAGGTGGTGTCGGCGGCGGTGGCGGTGGCGGTGCCAGTCTCTGATGCGTGGGCGCGGGACGATGGGGAAGCGGCGGCGGTGGTGGCGGTATACACGGCGCGGTGACCGTGACCCTCGACGGCGGCGGCGGAGCCGCCCTCATGACAGTCATCGGCAGCGTGTGCGACCGCGAGGCCGGCGGTGACGGTGGCCTCGCCGTAGGCACGGTCGCTCGCGAGATCGGCGGCGACGGCGGTCTCGTCACCGGTGGCCTAAGTACTCGCGTCGCGGGCCTCATCGGCTGCGGCGTCGCGGCCTCGTTCAAGCAATCGTGCGACTGGTGCAGGGAAGACGGCGTCAGGACCGGCGGTGATCGCGGCAGTCGCATACTCTGCGCCCTCGCCACGCTCGCGCTACTCAGATTCAGCTTTTTAGGCGGCGGCGACGGTTTCTGCAGGGTGGCAGACGGCGCTGCTTTAGGCACGATGGGTGATTTTGCGAATCCTCTAGGCGTGACCTCCGGCGTGCTCGTCGTCGAATCGCTGGCGCTTTGCCCCTGGGCGAGATTAACGATTTTACATGTATATAACGTAATAAAAAAAATTTTATATGTATATAACGCGCGCGATACAAGAAAGAGAGAGCAGCTCGTTTCTCTGACCTACCTGACTGAATAGCTGCGGTTTCTGCGCGGCTGGTGGCGGGACTGGAGGTGGGCCGCGTTTCACGCTGTGGGACGAGCCGGGTGACGAATGAAGAAAACTAGAATTATTTACAATTTGTCCCTCCTTCTCACTCATGTTTCCTCTCAGTCCCGTAGGTTTTAATTTCGGCATACCACCGGCGAATAAACCGCCCAGCGACATGGGCCCACCGTTGCTGGAGTTAGTGGTGCTGCTATTGCCGCCGCCGCTACTGCTGCTGCTCATTGCACTAGAACTGTTGGCTCTACTACTGTTCGTGCTTAACGAAAAGTTTGCCGATTCACCTTTTACTTTCCCTGCGAAGCAAATATACCTCATTAGTTGTCAACTGTCAGCTCGTAACGATCGCTATGCTATATGTATGCCCTTTCAAATTCGTCAGCCGACAGTCGTGACGAATTTGATGGTACGCGAAGACCTGGTTTTACCGGCGACAGCAGGCGCGCTCTTATCCACGGTAACAGTCTTCTTGAGAGTTTTGCCCGCCCTTATGGACTGCAGCAACAGGCCTCTGTTTGCACCCGCTGGCGAGCCGGCGGAACCGCCAGCCTGCGGAGGCGGGGGAGGTGGTGGCACAGACATTCTCGTGATCCTCCTGCAAAGAAGGCCAAGAACGGTAACGATACGTCGATTTCACGCTGTTGCGGAAGAGAAAGAAAGAGAGAGGGATGCGTATTTCTCAAAGAAATGTCAAACATACCACGAAATACGAGAGACAGAGATCTACATTATGTATGCATACATAAATCTAAGGGATCTAATCTCATCTTTAATTTGACGGCCTTTATTTACGATTTACGATTTCGGTTCGCTCCACCGAGATGTGTCATTCGCTGGGGGGCGGGAGAGCCGAGGGAGGGAAGAGGGATCGTCGGCCGTTTCCGTTTTCGTTTTCAGAGCACACAGGTAGAGAAGATCCAGGAGACAACGGAGCCTCGGGACCTCCCCGCGGGAGGAGGGGGGGGCGGCCCGCGATGACACCCTGACACCGGTGCGTGCGGAGACGACTCGCCCTCGAGTGGTCCACACGGGTTAGGTTCTCACGTGCGCGCGTGCGGGAGAGGAAGAGGATCCTCTTCTCGCGCGGGCACGCGCACCCACACACACCATACGCACACACCTCGGCGGTCGCTTTTTATCTCTAACCGCCGCTCTACGCGAACGTCCGCGTAGGATGGGCGGACCTTACGGGATGCGAGCGATTACCGGATTAAACAGCGGTCGCTGATGCGTTCACGTCCGGAGGAAGGACCCGCGGCCGATGGTACTCATGATTAAAAAAGGGGGCCTGCCTCACTGGATCCGCGCCTACACGACCCACACGATCCGCGGCTGTGCGACACGGCGACGTAGATCATGGCGTCATCAGGGATCCATCGAGGTTGGGGACTGGGGTTGGGGCTCCGTCCGTCCGTCCGTCCGTCCGTTCCTTCGTCATTTCCAGCCGGCCCCCAGAGCCATCTTTACTGTCATTGAATTGACAACGTTTTTTACTTTCATTTCAAAATATTATTTATCCTACCGCTCAGCGAGTTGCTTTGAGGACAAATAATTTCTCGAAATTATCGTAAGTAAGACAACTGAAATGTTTCAAGCTTGTCTCTAGATATTTGTCTGAAATATTAGTGGTAACCTAGAAATAACCGGAAAATAACCTAAAATCGTGTACATTTCGGAGAGAGAGAGAAAGATTTCATCAAAATATTATGTTATACGTTAATGTTTTTAAACAGGATTGAATTTAACCTTAACATTGGCCCTGAATATTATTCAAGTTTAAGGGAAGTAATTTTTTTCATTAGATGGAGCCTATGACTCTAGGGTCGCCAGTGAACAGTCCTATCCAAAGTCCAGGGAGTCCAGGAGGCTCTTCCCCGTATTTGCCAAGTTTTCTCTTGGGTGACACAAACACTGTGAGAACATAATATTTTATTAATAATTTGAAACGTATATCACGTCATTAACACTCTCTTTCTTTTTCGCTCTAAAATTTTAGCCCGCAAAGATCAACGTAATGAGTTCTCAAGATAATCCGCGCCATTTAAACATCACCAATACCAGTTTGGTGTCATCAGTCTCCTATGGGTCTCCAGATTATCGGACCAATCGTCAAAAGGCGGTATTTGGCAACACTACCACTCCTAGCACGCCACAAATGAGCACCAAGAATCATACTAGTGGGCCGCCGACGCGTGGACTGTTCGACACTCTGGATGTCACGCACATATCGTCAACCGCTGGGTCGGCCGCGATTCCAGCTGTCGCAATCACCCCTGTAAATCAGTCCAAACTCATGACGAGTTCGTTAGCTAGTTCACTGATATTTCCAGACAGTCCGATAAACTTGAACATGAGCGAGTCACAAAGTCTGCTGCAATGGGTTACCGTTTTCGGCTTCCTACCTATCGATATCAATGCCGTTCTATCTCACATTTCCAGTCGAGTTCGCATAGTCGATAAACATACGGCTCCGCAACCTCAGAGCAATTGGATACACCTAAAGTGCGCGTCGGAGCAGGAAGCGCAAAAGGCTCTTATGTGCAACGGGAGTATCGTTTCGGGCACGATTATGATCGGCGTCATTCCATGTACGGACGAGGGTGTTGTTCTGGGCTGCGATAAGGAAAATCGTGTCAAGCTCAATGGAAGCGCAAGATCGCTCTCAATGGGTAGAATCAATCAATCTCCATTCAACGGGTCGCCTACTGCGAGACGACGGAAACTGAGATCTTTAGCAGCGGGTTACACTCAACATTTTAACCCGCAAGCCGCGCAAATGCCGGAAAATGTTCCACAAAAGTCGGCTAGTTTAGTTTCAAAAGCGATGGAATATATGTTTGGCTGGTAGAGAATTTTTTTCCCTTTTTTTTAGTAATAATTAAATACCCTGAACTGTACATTGTGAAATATATTAAAAATTGTAGAAAAGGAATTGGAAGACAGTATATAAATTTTTTTGAAAAAATTTTTAACTGAGGTATTAAGTTTAAACGAAATTATTGTCTGTTATTCTAAAAATAAACTTTTCCATGACATTGAAAATTATTACGATTATGAGCGTCTCTATTGGTAAAAGGATATTATCCCTTTAATATTCTGTGTATATTATCTGACATTATATTTGTATGTATGTATCTTTACAATTATATAGAACAACTAAAACCAGAGTCATGTGTAAATCTTCTTTTGCAATATATATATAATATACACATTTCTATCAAATATTGCATGTACGCAAAATAAAAATACTTTTACCGGCTCTACTTGTATTGCATTAAATACCGAAAGACAAAAAATATTGTGCAATAGTAATTCTTATTTCTTACAGCAATTAATTATAACAATAATGCATCGCTTATACAATCATTACATTCTTATTATAATCAATACATCGATAAGTCTACACGCCATTCTTCTTCCTTTCTCCTTCTAATTTGTTATACAAGATTAAAATTCAAATATAATTTCCTACAAAATAATCAGCAATTTATACAAAATTACACTTAAGAGTTAATTAAAGATATTTGTCTATATCATTGATAAATAAAATTGAGGGGAAGTATTCTCAGTCTCTGCCTACTGTAAAATTATTTGGTATCCTCAATTGTGGCACTACCTAGATCGGTCATCTTGGGATATTTCACTTTTTTCTTGTCCAACTCGTCCTGAGCCCATAATATCATCTTTAACAGATTGTTCAGTCGAGGACTGGTAGATTCTCTGTGCTCCATTTTCAATATAGCGGCGTTTAATTCACTTGCAATCTGTAAACATGGCACAATAACCAAAATTAAACTTACAAGGTCGGCAGAAGACGACGAATACTCACTTTCTGCCTGTGTGTTGGATGTAGAAGATCACTGAACGGACTCTTGTGTGGTTCGTCGAAAGCCAACAGTGCCAATGTACGTTCCAACTCGCACAATATATTATCATCCGATTCGCCGGCTTCGCTGAGTTGATCCTGAGCAAACTGGAGCGCCTCCTCGACTCTGCCTGTGCGTATCAATTCAATCAGGTGCAACTGTTGCAGATGGAAGTAGAGATATCTGTCATTGTCCAACAGCTCAGGATGCAGCTGATTCACCAAGTCTGTCGCTTCCTGGATGCGACCGTTCTGTATAGCGTCTCGAATACGGATTCTGTCATCCAGGGAGCTCAATTCTACCGTCGGACCGACCCCTGACTCTTGCTGGAACTTCTCGGCAGCCTCTTTAAATCCTTCTGCTCAACGAAACGTTTCATTATCCCCCTTTCATTCAATACTTTCAATACCTAATGTTACGACAGATTCCCAAATTGATTACCTGTGACTAGATAATTCATGATTAGGTTGTTCATTGACATTTTTTGTATGTAGGAGCTCTCTTCCAGCTTCGACATCCATTCCTCCTTAGATATGCTCTCCTGCCCTTTCTCTGAAAAACTCATTGTCCTCTACGAATTCGGTTCGATCAGTCGCGGAAGGTAAAAGTGTTTACAGCATTATACTTTATCGAGGAGATCAATCTCTCGAAAACCGTAACAGCTGATTAGCTGGCTCGAAAGCTGGCGGAAGCTTGACCAAAACAAACGGAAATGTCACTTTTGCCAATCTGCGATAATTCGAAATCACTGAGCTCCCGATGAAGAAAAAGCGTCGAGAAACGTCGGGATTGCAGACGGAGCGTCCGGTCTGATGAAAATAGCTTTCCACTTCTGCGAGGATGCGAAGATTTCGAGCGCGAAGTAGTGCGTTTGCTCATTCGCGAATCGCGCAGTAGGTAATTGAGACGCGTTCGATTCGAGAGCGGCTCTCAAGAGTGAGGAGAGAAAAAAGGCAACGAAAACTTGTCATTAAATGAACCGACCAATCGTGATTTAGCATCCAATCAAAATTCCTATTCCCCATACAGATTGTAATTGTGATTGGTCTGTTCGTTTACCATTCGGGTAGAGAGAAACCTGAAAGCCATCCCGGACCCCGATATTTGGGATAGCATCCGCGCCAAACGTAGAACTACGTAGCCACATCCACTTTTCGATACAGTCGATAAATCGCTTTTTGGTGTGTGTCCGTGCTACATCCACTTTTCGAAACTGTCGATCAATCGCGTTTTGCATGCCCTTAGCTCCTTAAATTTAAACCAACTTGGTTTAGTGGGACACAAACCAATGTATTGTGTGTTGTGAGAAGCAAAAAATCAGAATGTACGTAAAAACTTGTAATATTCTTAGCAACTTCTTCTCCATCAACAAAGAAATTCTTTTTCAGAGATAGCGCAAGGATAACATATCTTTCGAATCAATTTTTATGACTTTCATTTGCATGCATAGCTTCTTTAATGTTATATTTGTCCGTTCAGGACATCCGTGCAATATGTATTTAAATATTTGATCTCCTTTCTTTATATAAGCTGTATTTGCATCAGGAGAAGGAACTATACATATGTTCTACTAGATAAACATGGGCTTCTCTATGGAAAAAATAATTCAAGATTAGACCGAAGATATATATATAATAAAAGGTCCCGAGTTCAAATCCCGATTCTCATCCCACATATGACGCGACGCGACGCGCGCTTTTTCGATCGGTTCCCTTCTTATGTAAAATATTATTTTACATATCTAATGATTTTGAAATACCTAGGCTGATATTATATTTGTCGTACGACGAATTTTTCAAGCGTGTTGATTGGTTGTAGTAGAGAAAATTTCTAGANATTTNAGAATGTTACTGTTTTATAGTCAATCAACATACTGGAAAAATTTGTCGTACGACACATGTAATATCAGCCAAAGAGAGACAGAAAATGCGCTAGTGGCGAATATTAACTTTGGATACAACAGATGGCGCTAGATAATCGAAAATCAGTTCAACTAGTGTTTTTCAATAGGGATGACTAATTCGCGCAGTCATTAAAACCCATCATCAGATTACAGATTGGGATTAGATTGGAATCTGATCAATCAGAAATAAAGCTAATATAAAATTATAAATGCTAATATAAATAATATAAATTGTATAAATATTATTCTGATTGGTCAAATTCTAATCTAATCCCAATCCCAATCTGTAATCTGATAAGGACTTTATAGGTTTACAATTCAGCAAATCCATAGATTCGACTTCGATATCCTGCGAATAATCCCACACAATTACACGTCATATACATGTTTTTGTTAGAGATAATGCAAACATTTGAGGAAAAATAAAAGCAGGATACAAGAAATTTAATTTGTGAAAAAAAATTGAATAAACACAAGAGATGAAATATATATGTATATGGATAATCAGAAGAGAGAGGACCAACGCTTATCCTTTTATATCTCAAAGTAAAAGACCACGTAAGAAAGTCTTGCGATTTTTAATATTTTTTAAACGATATCTCATTATCAAAACTGAAAGAGAAACGTTTATTCATTTTTCAGATCGGAGACTCGAATGACGAGCGTGCAAGACCCTTGGTCTGTAATATTATAGTGAAATTGAAATAACTCAATTATTATTATGTAATGTGTTAGGACGAAAGTATAACTTGATAGCTAAATGAAAAGCAGTAATTTATTATGCTTATTATGCTTTTCTAAATTGCATCTAACGTAGTCGGTGCGTTGCACACTAGTTCTCTATAGAATTGTTGAAAATTGTTATTATATACATTTTATTATATCCACAAGTAGTCAAACGAACATTATTTTACAGGCCAACAATGTGGTTAAAGTAATTTTCTTTCTACTTTCTGTCAAAAACCTACTTTCTCCTTAAAAATCATGCGTGCGACGTCGATCGGCGGCGCCGTACGTGCGATATTTTCTCCGCAATTAGAGACGCAACGTAAAGACTGAAAAAAGATTCTCTTTCGCGGGAAATACGCCACGTGCCGCCGAATGCGTTGCGAAAATTGCATTTGCGAATCAAAGTAACGTCGCGAGAGAATGAAATACATGGAAGAGTCCGCGAGAGAGCGAAGCAAGGCGAGGCGAGGCGAGGCGTGGCGAGGCGACGTTTCGCCCTTTCATGAATGAAACCGCTCCTGCCACGTATCAACAGGCGTCCTTTACTACGCAGCGGGAACATCGATCCGTTCCTTCGGGACCATCCCCTTCCACGAACTTGTTACATTTCGCGTTACGCAGGATCGTAGCGCGCGTCGTCGCCACGCAGCCCGATCAAAACGCTTGATTGTGTGACTAATTCTCAATGTCTCATGACTAATTCGTCAATGTAATCGCTAATCTCACCGCGACGACGCCGAAACTGAAGGCGTGACATCGTTCTCGATTCCCTTTCTCTTTCAATGCCTTCGACGCGGGACGCAAGAAACGTACGATACAAATAGATAAATTACGCGACGTTGAATTTCTTTCGGTTTCTCGCGCCTAATGCCATGTCTGCACCGAAGGATAATCCTACTTGTGGCTCATCCGACTACACTTTTTTATGCTTAAATATGATTTTTTCCCGTCTATACATTATGTCGTCGGATGAATCACAAGTAGAATGATCCTCCGGTGTAGACAGAGCATAACGCGATTATTGGA
This sequence comes from Tetramorium alpestre, assembly GCA_021460005.1. Taxonomy (NCBI): domain Eukaryota; kingdom Metazoa; phylum Arthropoda; class Insecta; order Hymenoptera; family Formicidae; genus Tetramorium; species Tetramorium alpestre. The sequence goes on along the minus strand of JAJVSH010000044.1, from coordinate 766,957 downwards.
AATTCTTTCCCCCTCGTAATTGAGTATATTTACACGTAGGCATCAAAGTATCAGAGGTACTCAAGCGCGATATTCATTATTTGCCTATAGTTATTTCTCATTAAATTTTTCTCTCCTTTTCATCCCTATCGTTCATCGCTTTCTAGCCAGTACTCGTGCTGTTGAAATTCGTGAATGAAAAGCGCCTCTTTGCAGCACCCCGTGTCAGTGTTTGGCTAACTTGTAATTACCCAGTAAACGCAGACTACTATAGTAATATTGTAGCAACGTTATAACATTACAGCAACATCACAGCAAAATTGCAATATTGTCACAATGTTGTTGCAATATTTTGCGTTTGCTAAGTAATTATAAGTTTATCGTGGAGCTCAAGGAGCTCGAGGAGAGGCGAATTCGCGCTCGTAGAGGGATGCGACTGTGACACGAGCAGAGAAATGTCGTATCGAAAAGGGGCTCGCGTGACGCTACTGTACACCGTATTCTCAGCCTGTCGCGTCACGGGGGTTGGAGGGTGCAGGGAGACCGTTTCGCCCCTCCAATCCGACAACCCTCACTCTTTGACCGGTCGTGCCCGTGCCATGCCACGGCCACGGGGATTCGCCACTTGGCGGACTCAAAGACTGACGTCAATGGGAGTCCGGCCTACAGGCCTGGGGGAAGGGAACAGGGAGAAGAGAGATGCGATGCTCGGCGAAATCGCTTACGCGATTTTACGAAACCCTCCCTCGCTCGCGAGACCTGGCTTTTCCGTTCTCTCTTCCCGTGGAAAAGGCGTGGGTGTGGCGTGCAAGCCGGAAACTCGGCCACGATCGCGTGCCGTCCGTTTTTCTCGTTCGTCCAACTTTCATCACGCTCGGCGTCAGTTAGGTTACTGACAATGAGAGAAAGGGTTGAGTAAAAGAGAGAGAGAGAGAGATTTCTACGTAGAAAAACTTAGCACGGTCTTTCATTAGAATCAAGTATCGCCAAAAGAGAGAAGGAAGATGTTTTCTTTGATTGTGAGATGAAAATGAAGAGTAAAAGAGTACCATTCGCTTGTGTGCATATGTGTGTCATTCATAAGTCTTCCTGGATTATTCCTCATAATTTCCGATACTACAACTCGACACGTTACGTTCTCTCTCTCTCTCTCTCTCTCTCTCTCTCTAAATATCAATGTCATAACGCAATACTCTTTTTAGTCTCTCCATCAATTTCCGTCGTTAAATCGATCTTTTTCCCGCCGATATGATATTTTCCTTTCTCTGTTTATTTAGCTATACCGACTTATAAACGGTAGCGCGTATCATCACGAATCATCAGTTGCTATTTTCAACCGAGAAGGAAAAAGAGAGCAAGCCAACGCGAACGCGAAACGAACATAGCTCGTAAATCATCGCGAGCAAATGGTGGCGATAAGATTTTTCCAAGCGCTAAACATTTACACGCGAGAGGGAGAGAGACAGAGGAAAGATTCGTTATGCTCTCGTCGCTATTTATTAAGGTCGCTGCGAGAGTACTTTCCGCGCGTAATAATTCAGCGTAAATGAAGAGAGGCGCAAAAAAATGGAATCTTACATCTGCGGCGAATTAAATTAATCCCTTTTCCCTGCACTTGCAAAGCGCGAGAAACATGTAGAAATTTCGTTCCGAGCGGACGACCAATTTAATTAACTCTCTAACAGGGAAAAATTTTCTCAACCTTCTTATTTGCTCGGAAAATGTTATCGGGACCCTCGTATCATTTGCCTTGTCAACCTCCGACGGAATTTCTCGTTCCTGGCATTTTCGCAGTCACTTCGTGTCAAATTCTCAATCTCGGCTCGCAAAGATTCGAGCGAACGAGCTATGGAATATCGAATGGAACTGTCCGAGTTCGATCGTGTCATACGAGATGCGACATGACGCTTTTGAAAAGAAAATAGGGTACGACACTCTCTGGCACGTGAATATGCTCTTAAGGAGAGTTTTTTAACGTTAACGATTCTCCCGTACGTTTCCCCGAAATTTTTCTAGAAACAATGGTTGAATTTTTTAATGAATCCCGACGCTGATCCTTCCCCGGGTGAGATACCCAGGTAGAACAAAAATTATAATGACATCATATTGACATCAATATAACGCTAAAGCAGCGATAAAATGACATAATAATGACATTTTGGAGTCATTTTGATGTCGTTTTGACATCTTTGTGATTTCTTGTTCTACCTGGGCAGTGATCCTTACACTCTCTTTGAGATGTGGAAACGCGTGCCTCTATTCTTCCGCGATTGAAACGGAACTCTTCGATGCGGATTCTCGTAATTTACCGGAAGCACCGGCTGCACCTGTCCTCCCCCGTGTTGTAAACCACGTTGCGCAAGCGTTCTGCAGCGTTCTGGTTGCGACGGCGACGACGATGGCGACGACGACGACGAAAATAGGTCAATTATAATACGAGGGCAGATGCACCGGGAGAAACGTTGCAGCTCTCCTTCTCGCCGAGTGGCCAAGCGCGAGAGAATGGCGCCATTCGCCTACTCGCAAAAGTAGGACCGAGTCTAATAAAATGACTACTCGTTACCCGCGCCTTGAACCACTCTCTGTTCCGATCGAGATTGCTCGAGGGAATCGACACGATTGCGCGCACTTTACGGCGCGATGCGAATGGAAATAGTCGTCTATTATCCATCGCTGTTGTATCTGCCGTTCGCATCAATGACGCTTGATGGTTTGCGCGAAATCGCGATTTGAACGAATCTGGCAGAGAAAATTTTTATTTCGAGATATAAGATGTAAAGGCGCTCTTCTTCATTACACACATTTTATGTATATTTATATGTAAAATTTAGCACACTGGTATTAAAAGATGTAACGATTGCCTAAATCTAGCAATAAAATGTGTCACAAACCGATATATAGCGTTATTATATATTCTAATGTCCAAAATTATGAATAGAAGTCTTTGTCATGACGTGCAGATGGTCTAAAATCAATTCAAACTCATTTTCAGATCATTTATAATTCACGACAGAATTTGGGGCAGAATTCTATTTATAATTTTATGTGCCGTGTAATACATTGGATAATTGATCCGGAGAACTTGGGCTGCACACGCAAAAAAAAGCACGCGATATAACATTATAAATAGAAATCCGTCCTTTTGAATCCTGTCGTGAATTTCGGGCTCGTCCAAATGTAGGTTTTTATACAGCGACCGAAATTCGTCGAGATCACCGAGATGAAAATTACTTACGTACGTACAAGTAGAACTGTACGAATGTAGAGTATACATATATATCGTTAAAATAAATATTTTCACAGGGCAAACGCTATTTACAGTATGCGCGAAAATAGTCCACGTCTACGACCTCGATGTCAGTTTTCGTTTCGCTCGTCAAAGCGTGAGTCCCTTCACAGCTATACGAGCATTCGTCCGTTGATGTTATCGGACATGATATTACTTTAAGTGCAGCGACGTCACCCCCTCGGGAGTCTTAGATATATTTCAAGAGTTGGAATCATCTCTTTACGGAACAGGGGTTCCCATAGTCACGTACGGTCCTCTTGCAAAAATAACAGATACATCCGCGGATAAAATTTCCCAAAGACAATACTGCGACAATACAGCGCGGTGCGAGTCGGTAAAAATAAAAAGATATTTTTTTTCCCTTCGAAATAAAGAAGGCGACCAATCTAGATTATATATATTTCAAGTTTTTACAGAGAAACAATAAGGTAAAATATATGATAGTAAAATATGAGCGTGCTATCGAGAATATTTGTCGTCATTATTGTTTTCGCGTGTACGTTGCAGAAGGTACGTTTGCTCAAGTGCCGGGTTGGAGAGTGGAGGGGAAACCCTGATGCGGAGATCGTCGAGTATCGGTCTGCTGACGCGAGAAAAAAATATGCCCTCTACTCCCCCATCCCCTGATCTCGGCACGATTCTCGGTGTGGGGAAGAGGGTGGCGAAGCGCGCGTGGGCGCGTAACGTTCTCGCGTAGGCGTACGGCCTGTTGCGGGGGCTGAAGCTAGATGATTGGGGACGAATATGGAACGAGAGGTGGAGGCCAAAGAGAGAGAATCTCCTCTCCCTCACGGCGCGCTAGGCCGTGTGCTGACTTTACTGCGAGACCGTTGTTGGATTTTCACCCCCTAAACCCGAGCATCCACATTCCACAAGACGTACGTTGTTCTGACTTTGCGGATATAATTTACATGAATCATGGAAATTGAGAGGAAAGCGGCTAAAGCGCGTGCCTTTAGGTTACGAAATATTCTTGGACATTTTTATGGGTGGAAATTTTTTTCCAAGATTAAAGTCGCGCAAATTATTGCAACATTATACATTGGGGAGTGTGTCTCAAGTGATAAAGACAAATTTAAATCCGAGGCACAAACGTTGGCGAGAATAAGAGTTCGAGATTATAAATTTTTCATATATTTTTTAGATTTAAAAAGATTTAAAATAAAGAGGTCGAAACGTTACTATTTTGCGTTATAAACATTGCTATTGAATTTCACCGCTCTGTCCTTTTTCCGCTATTACAATCTGGTTCTCTAATCGACGTGCCGATTTCTTTTAAAACTTGTGGAAACGTTCGCTGTGAGAGAAAGTTTCTCAATGTTTGAGAAATGGAGATTGGGACGATAGATAATGTGCCGGCTGAAAATACACACGACTCTACTACTTAAGTATACATGTTCCCCCTGTCATAGACCGTAGATCCGCGTCGCGTATAACGTCACCGTTTCAAATGCCAAAGAAAACTACCCCTATGACGTTTGCGTAACCGCCACATTAATATTAAAGACAAGCAGGTACGTCATCGTAGCTGTTATGTGACGCAATGCCGGTTGCTATGCCCGCTGGGGTGTTTTAACTTTCTATTAATTCTTCCGAGTGTGCCTGTGGCCTGCGTTTTACGTTACGATGGAGTATACACTAACAATAGCGAACCATGTCAGTTTTTTATCTTTCTTTTACGCTACTTGTTCAATTTAACGCTAGACTGAAGGTAGGAATGCAAGATTATCTCCGCATGGAAGATATGCTCTTATAAATTCATGGAGAATGTTATAAATATAAGAGATGCCTAAGGTGAAGGCTGCATTCTTTCAAGATGAACCGTGTACGAGCGTTTAGCGATCGCACTGACAATGAGCTCCAAGGGCTGATAGGAGAGTGTAAGAGGACCTGTGTGCCTTTTTCCTATCGGACGGAAAATGTCATTCGGATTCTAGAAATATCGAATTACGGCAATAAGGATATGCATAGACGTCAAATATAACGCTGCCTTTGCATTCTTCTATGTTTTTTGTCCCCGTCTCTTCATCTTATAAAAGACGTAGATTCTTTTTTTTTCTTTCATACAAGATTCAATAGTGTCGCAGGAGATTTCTCGCGAGAATGCCTCGATGCGATTTTGACTTTATTGCTGGAGAAAGAAAATGAAAGATCACATTACGTATTCGATATCGTTAGCGAGATGCAGATCACAGGGATCACTCGCGCCATCCCCGTACTGTGTGAGTTGGCACCAGATAACGCGCTCGATGGCCGCGAGACGAAGCCTTTCGCGAATGTTGGCTGACAGGAAAATAACAATATAATTCCTACGCAAAGCGTATAGATCCTTAGGGGGCGACGCCACGTCGGAGGAAGCCGGGATCCGTCGGGAAGACGTAGTTGGGTCATCGCGTGGGCAGAGATGTCTCTTATATCAACGGCGGGATCGCCGTGTACGCGCACCCACACGCGTGCCACGGCACACACGTGCGCGCACACGCACGCACCGCAGGCGTCATGTGCGAGGAAAACGCAGCGCGCGCGCGCAGCCATCGGCGTCGTCGTAGAGTGCTCGCTACCGCGAGTCGAGAGACGGGGAATGCTCGTTCACCAAGGTGGGGGTTGGTTGATCGACCGTACCCGCTTTTCTACTCGTCCTGCCGAGCCCCGACATTCATTCCACCCCGAGCCGGCGGATCCGCTAGGACGTGTGTCTGTCCTCCATCCGGGAGCCAGCCCAACGATTATCGCGCGAGAGGAAGGTGAAGAGCGAAGGGACGAGCGTCCGCGTAAAAGGGCAAGCCGCTGTGAAATCGCTGCGTCTCCAAAGGTAGACGATCAAGCTTGCTCGCTTCATGCAAACTTTTTCTCTCACTCTTGATTCACCATTGTCGAGAATATACCGGGTTAAAAAACGAATTCGGAAATTCGAGCGACTAATATAATGTAATTACAAACGGTGTTTTATCGTCCGTCCACGCTAACCGGCCACTTTTGGCCACCGCATTCATACAGGTAGTTGCGCGCGGTCTCAAATCAAACATTTCCACTTTGTGGTACCTGTAGAAAGAAGCGTCACAGTTCTATGTTTCAAGAAATTTAAACAGCTGGCTATGTGCGCACGCCTGTGTGTACGTGTACCTGCGTGTGTATCTCTGTGTGTGTGTGTATGTTTTTCCCGGGATTAATATGTAACCTTATGATCCTGCTACTAGCCCTCTTTGAGCATACGAATGTGTGCGCCTGTGCTTTTCCATTCTGTTTTAATAAATTGAAATTAATTACGGCGGTGACGTGTGTGTGCGTGCGTGAGGGAAAGCTTTTACGCACACTTAGTTTCCTACGTCAATGAGAATTCTCATTCAATGAAATGCATTTTTAATTGCGATTTGCCTAGCAGTGCAGCTCGTACACGCCGTTAAATGACTATAGTATTTGTAGATGCAACAAGTGTACGATTTCTAGGTCTACTATATCCGGTTTGGCGTTACTGCACGGCTCGCTTTAATTGTCAAACTTTGTCGTTTAGTTTCGGATCTAGATAAATACTGTAATACCGGAAATAATGCTCAAACATTTCTGATTCAATGACCGTTTATGATCGAGAATGCGTCGCAGCGAACGAATCTGTCGCGAAAACAATTAACTGTGTGTCAATATAAATTTATTCTGTACACTCCAAGTAAATGTTGTGAAAATATATATATCGATTCTGGGAAGAATATCTTCCCTTCTATTATCGAGGCGAGCGAAATCTCAATAATAAATCTCACATCAAAAAATTTGCAATATTAAGTGACCTTTATATGCAAAAAAGGAATCTGCTGCAAAAATCGAAAGGTCAGGGGTCATATATTTTTCAGTACCAAATCCGATTAAATTTTCCGGATTGCGTAACGCGAGCCATTTACATACTTCACGCGAGTATTATATTGCATAATATAAGAGTGCAATATCCATAGTGCAATATCCATAGATGTGTCGCACTACTGTAAATACGCAGTTGCAGAAATACATATCATTCTCCACACGCAATTTTGAACTCTGACATTTCGAGCATCGTAGCACCGTCCGTGCGCTCGTTATTCTCTGTAGCCATTTCCAGCATCACCATTAGAGTTCATGTAATTACGCGGGTCTTACCCTCAGAGAATCTCCGTACGTCATTAATGAGAAGCCAATTGAGAGCAATTAAGCGGTAATTCGATCGTGCAACAAACTTGCCCTCTAGCATTAGGAAATTTATGATAAATCTAATGGCTTTTAATAAATTAAGACACAAGACACAAAACTTGCGCGCGTTAAATTACAACGACAGTTGCGCAAAATCCAATAGGATTTCGATTGAAAATAATCGCTCCGCTTCTTAAGATATTTATTATTTCTCACGAAATCTTTTTATACACGTGGGGGGGGGGGGGGGAGGCTGTACCGCCGTCACGCGATAAAACAAAGTTCGATGAAGTCAACCTGTCAAGTTACACATGTATGACGTAAGTGGCTGGGAACTCTCTTGCTGTCTACGTCATGCGGTAACGTCATAGTCGAAGAAAGTAAACCGCGTCGCGTACATCAAGTCGTGACGTCGTCGACCGAAGCGGCGACGGCGTCATACCTCAAGAAATTTTATTATAGAGCTCTACGATGTAATATTTTTATGTAATCGCAAGTACACACGCGCGCGCGCACACGCACACGCACCCGCACAGGCACACATACACGACAAACCCTTTATCGAGCGCCCTTATTGCCCCTACACTCAGTCTTTCCACGCATCATGGAAATAGACTCCCGACATTTCGCGTTACATGACATTTAAGCTTCTTTAGTACCCAGTGGCTTTAATCGCTAATAAAATTCGAGGAACCAAACGAATCACATAGTTCTGAGACTCTTTGATCAAAAATCCCTTGTTAAAAGGAAAAATTCAGGAGAGGGGGGAGAGGTGCGCATGAAACAGAAAAGTCGCGAGCCTCTAACTCTGAAGATACATCCTCGTCGGAAATGCGTCTACAATAAAAGTCCTACGATTTTGTCGTAGATGACGTATAACTGGGCGTGGTTGCTGTTGCTGCTATTCTCGCTGGTCTCGATAGGCATGTGCCTGCCTGCGAGACTGATGGAGGACACGAAGAAGGCGGACCAAGCCATGAAGCCGAAATGTAAGATTCCAAGTCTGATCGCGTATCTTCCGTTAGAGATTGCGTCCCAATTATTTTTCGATTACGTTTCGCTGCATTTCGCCCCATTCTCGCAATGTCAATTTCAGCGAAACGAACGCAGGAGATGTTGATGTTCGGCAATCAGCAGAACCGACAGGCTGCCAACGCTGCCGCCGCCGGTGAATCCTTTATCTCGAATGCGGAGAAACGTGAGTCGCCGTTCTATATATTGCACGAGGACACTTACGAGGACACCACGAGATTTCATTTACGTGTTCGTACGTAGGAACCCTCGCGGTCTCGGGGCTGGGAGGCTTAAAAGCGGCTCTCGCCGAGGACGATAAACCATCCCCGGCTCAGCAATCGCCCAGCAACGCTATGTACGAGCACGAGGCGTACTCGCCATATGAGAAGAATTACGAGTGAGTCTACTTCTCGCGTGAATTTGCGTGAAACGACGTCTTTCAAAAATTATTACCTCGTGTAACGATTTCAACGTTAACCTTCGGTTTTATCGATACGAATGTACGATATTTTCCTGCATTATTGTATATTGGAAATTAATAATCATTGTTTCCCTTGAGCATTCTACGACATTCTTATGTATAATTGCTTCATGTTAATTGTTTCTTTATTACCTCTCGCGATCGGCGAGATACGCCGTAACGGAATAAAACATTCGTTTCCCAGTTACGGTAAAGTCATCGTGAACGAGGTCGAAGAAGATGTACCGCGAGTGTGGGACACGATGCCGTACTCACGGTACTACACGGGCGAGGATCGGCGCAAGAGATCGGAAAAATTGACGGCGACGGCGACCGCGACCACACGGCCAAGCACCACGTTGCAGCCTCCGACGAGTTCGTTCCAAGCGAAACGGCTACCCAGCCTTATTATGCCTACCCAGCAACCGGTGCAGGCTCAAGTTAAGAGGAGGTAAGTGGCCGCGTCCTACTTCTCCTAATTCTCCCCGAAATCGATAACCCGGGTGATCGATATTCCCGGGGGCAACCACTGTTAGATTGCGGTAGGTAACGAAATTCTCGAAAGGGCTGAGGACGGAGGATAGAGGATAACGCGATGATATTCTCGTTTCGCCTATTTTGCGCAGTCTCGCTCGCCTTTATTTCTAGAGCCAGAGAGAGAGAGAGAGAGAGAGAGAGAGAGAGAGAGCGAGAGCGAAATTGTGTGTGCAAACATTATTTGCAGGTCGATTTGCGAACAAGTTTAGCCTCTCGCTACGAGTATTAGATTGTCGCGACGGTGATGAAATATCGGGGATTGACGAGGCGAAATGAGTTTCATAAAAGTTACGATTCTCTCTCTCTCTTTCCTTCCCCTCGATACTTTAAATCATCTTCGGATCTCGAATCCCTTCGTCCATGCCATGGCGGAGTTGCGCACGTAGAGTTGGCGCGATAACAGAAACCCCCCACGTAAAGTGTGGATCGACTCGGTGTACCCCGACGCGCGCCGCAAGGGCCATGCATCACCGTGCGCGCCCTTTCCACCCTTTCCACCCACCAAGCATCCCTCTTTTCCTCCGGCGTTTTTTCTGAATGGGGATGAGAGGGCTTGTGAGGGCGTTGCCCTCAGTGCAGGGACGGCGGCGGTCGACTTGGCGACCGAAGTCGTATCGAACCATTTGCAGAGAATGAGAGAGAGAGAGAGAGAGAGAAACGACCACCGTCATCGAAGACCATATTCGTAGCGTATTCTCGACTAGTCTTATCCAAAAGTGTAACTGAATGAAATTATTGACATTATCGCATCCCTATGACTCGGCGAACCGATTGGCCAAACATTCGACGTTGATATTTCTCTTCTAAAGCGATTCGCAAAGGACGGGAATCATCCGATGATGGAGACTCGCGAATTAACTGAATCTTAATAGTCGCATCCTTTGACGTATCTTCCACTCTCACAAGGACAAAAGGAACGGATAAGACATTACTTGCTAACGCAATGTTGCCGTCGGTTGCGATCGCGCGTCAGCGCGAGATAAAAATACGCTTTCCCGGTGAGTGCAATGCAGATTTATCGAGAGCCGAATCTAATTTCAGGAAATCGCGTGAACACGCGAGCGCTCGATATCGAAGCCATAAAAGCGAGTGCACGCTTCGCGCAGAATTGCCTAAGGTTGATGTTTAAAATTAAACACACAAACACACGAGACTCCCGTCGAGTGGACATTATCTCAAAGTTAACAGCCATCGTCATCACGACCCGTTATTTTTACACGAAAAATGTACGGGAATGCATCGCCTGACTGTCGCAAATGTCACAGGTCACTTCGCCGGACGCGGCAACGATTAATTTTTCCTCGATAAAATTCTTATAACGCGGTAACCGTTTCCGTTATAGTAAACGCGATTACATAATGCGTTATCCTTAGACGCAAGCGTCATAATAATAGAAGCACTCGCCGTTAAAAGCACTTTGAATATATCTGCATGAAAAAAAGAAAGAAAAAAAAAACGTGCGTTATATAATGCTCAAGAAAATCCTGTGAACATTTCTTTATCCGAGACCTCACAGAAATTTTACTTATAATTAATTAAATATTTATTGATTTATTCTACTTTCCACAATATTAGTCATGAAATAAAATTAAAATTTTGAACAAGCAAATTTAATTTTTTAAAGACGATTATATCTACAAGTGCTTAACTCGCAAAAAATTTTGTTCCTTTCGTCATTCTCGACAGAAAAAAATTAGAATCTGAATGAAAATTACATCTCGGCTTTTCGTCGGGACTTTGAAAGTCCTTCAAGTTCTAAAAAAAATCTCTATTGTTCTCGCGAATTAACGACCCGAGTCTTGGCGACCATCCTCGCATATTCTCGGGAAGAGAAAAAGAGAGAGAGAGAGAGAAAGAGATTCTCGCAGAGTGCAGCAGAAAATTCGCGAGCGCAGGAATGGACTTAGCCGAATACGTGTCCGCTTGTATATACGGCGTTGTGGTACATAGATGTGACCACACGGAAGAGAATTTGGTGCAGCGCACGAATCGCTCGATACGCGTGACGCAGGTGGTAGTNGCGGTGGTGGTGGTTGAGTATCCGTGGCAGAGCGGACCCACGAAAAGCTGAATGGAGCCGGGATGGCGAAACTAGGTCAGAGCTTGATTGTTCGGTGTATCTTTAATCAATCAGCTGACAAGCATATCCCACGGATTTATCGACGATACTTCCGGCTGCGACAGGATGAGCCTTCGCCATTCTTCCACCAACGATATAATAATCCGCTGACGCGGATCAGACAACAGCGTCCTCGTCCTTGTTTCGAAAGCTTGAATGGAAGCGTCCCGTCGAATGCGGATCAATAGAGGAAACACCGACGTAATGAAATGTATTAATCGATTAGAAGAGCCGTAAGCGGTCGCGCGCGTCCCGAAAAATTAACGTCAACGAGATAAAAGTGTCCAACTTGTTTGGCCGATTCGAGACATTTCTCCTTTCAACTTTAAGCTTGCTTTCCCCTGGGGGAAGGGGTGTCTCGTGTGAGTCGTAAAAATTGTATAATTTTTTATCGTTTACAATGTGTTTGTACAATACTGTAATAGAACAAAAATATTTTGTCGCAAATTGGCTGTCTAACAATAAGATGGGCTTAAGGGTGACCGCAACCAGTTCCGATTAACCTAATCGTCGATTAATTCCGTTGTGACCAGTATAGCTATTGGTCAATTTCATTGTATAAACCAATAGCTATTTAGTCACAACGAAATTAATCGGCGATTAGTTTAATCGGAACTTGGTTGCAGTCAGCCTAGAAGAGCGAAGACGCGCGAATTGCAGTAGTAAGATCCAGCGTATGGTCAGCCTTGGCGCGGCGCGAACGGCCAAAGTCCTTACTACGCGCTGGTATAAACGCTGAAAAGCTGAATGAAAGTATCCTACGAGTTTTTGGCACATAGCCAGCCTCCCTCGCGATTGATCAGCGTTTTATCAGCCCGTTAGTCATTATCGAGCGTTATATTGCAAACGCGTACATACAGTAACTATTGGACCATTGTACGGGACGGGACGACTCTCTTGGGTAATCGACGAAAGATGACGACAATCGTCGCCACAATCGATTCGCACGATCGAGGCGCGCGGTATTGTTCCCGTACTCGCCGTTGTAGCGAGTACATACAAACTTGAATACAGCTCGCGCACATAAATGAAATGACACTCACATCAGTCCGCGGCAGCGAGCGAAAGCGCGGTTCGTGCCGGGGAGAACAATAGCGAACGATAGTAGGGACGAGTCGTTGATGATCGGCGTCAGTCGTTTTGCGTCACGGATAAGCATCGATCAATCTTGAAATACTTATAAACGTCGCGCAAACAGCGGGACGAATGAATCTACGAAGTGATTCCGAAACGAGATTGCGAAATTGATCGCGATCTGAAAAAAAAAACGGCGACAATTGTGGCAGTCGCGATTAAATTGTCCTTTTTCTCCTTGACACATCTGTTTAGCGTTATCACGACGCCGTATCCCACCGTCGCGAGGGGTCGCGATTAAAGAACTCTATCGCCATCGTTAGCTATCGCACGTTCTCACCTGCGACGGAAAATAATACGCAATTATTTTTTAAATCCCCTTGAATTCTTGAAAGAAGATCCGTTGTGAAATGTCTGAATAGTCAGAGACAGAAACTTGTAGGTTTTAAATTTTGGAATTTTTTCAGCGTCCCGTTCTACCAGGAACCGCGGTACAAGCGAGAGCTGGCTCTGGACATCAATCCTAACGACATGTTGACTCTATTGTCACTGTGGGAGAACGAGCAGCGTAACGGGTAACGATCAATGCTTCTTAAATCCATTATATATGCTTCGAAATATATGCTCGCTACATCGATCCCACTTTTATTCCACGAACAGAAACTGGCGCAAGTACCCGAACGAAGAGTACGAGATCGACGACAGCGATTTCCTTGACGAGGAGGACCCGAGAAACGGTTTGTGTTGACGACTCTCCGATTCTACACAGATATACACTGAAAAAGAATTCTGGTTAAAAACGGACGAATCAGAAAATTTTGTAGGATTGATCAAGTATTCTGGTTATTATAATAGAACTCAATACTTAATAATTTACAATAACCAGAATTCCCATTATAACAACCAGAATATTTGTTCAATCCTACAAGATTTTTCTGATTCGTTCGTTTTTAATCAAAATTTTTTTTCAGTGTAATTACGACTAATCCACAGTCGCATGAAAATAAAAATAATAAAAGGACAATGATAATTTCTTTAGCGAGGATAATTTCTATCTTTACGTCAGTTCTGTATCCTTTTCTGTATCCATTTTTAGCTCTCCCATGGCTGACCCCGGTATATCCCTCGCGGCACTACGACACGTTGTCGCCCTCCGACATCGGAATAGTCCGGACTCACCCGCCCAGCTATTACGAGCAGTATGGAAAGCAATTGGATCAGCAGTACGAAAGCGCCGCGCAATATGGCAATCACGTTAATCCGCAATACGATTTCCTTTATCCTCCGCGTGCCGCATACTATCCCCAGAAGAGGTTTATGGTGTCTAAGAAGCGAACGCAGGTGAATTAAACGAAAAACTTCGCGAATCGCACGAATCTCGATAGTATCGAGGATTCGCGTGCAAAGAAGGAATGAAGGTTGGAAGAAAAATTGTCGAAAAACGCTCTTTTCTATGTATTTTCAGAGCTATGATCCGTACTCTGCCGCTCAGCTGCAGTTAAGCTCTCAGCCGCGAAGCTACCAGTATCCCCATCGAATGGTCTACTAAGCAATCCGCAACAATTGGGGCTGTCTAGAGGCACGCGAGGCAAGCGAGAAGTCTCTCGGACGGAAATTCTATCGGAAGACTATCGAAAGAATATTAGCAGCTGACGTTTCCGGGAGCTGTCGGCGCACTTTTGACGAACGGCCCTCGCTGTCGCTCCTTCTCAGCTATCCTTCCTTTCTATCGCAGGAAGCGGAACCAACAACAGTCGCGATGATGCGACCGACGATGCGGATTTACCCGTTCTAAGAAACAAACGGTGCTCACACAGAGAGAAGCTTTCCTCGAGTTCGCAAGAGCCGCGCTGAACAACCGAGAGACATGAAAAACTGATCTTTCCCTCTTTATAGTATTTCGGAACACACAACTGTAAAAAGTGAGAAATTCGCGTTTAGGTAATGGCATTTTATCGCGGTGAAATAAGGTACAATCCTTTGATTTTTCGCAGAGGATTGTTTAACACGAATTTTATGATGCAGCATATGATGAAACATATCAGAGTCCATGACTCAATATCCGAAAAAATTTCTCGCGCCGTATGAAAAATTAAGGTCGTGTCGAGGAAACTGATTAGTTTCGATCGAGCCTTTATCCTCTCTCAAACAAAACGGTTGAAAAGTAAAGAAAAAAAAAAAAACTTCAGCGCGCTCTTGTTACTTACTTGCTTAATGATAATATTACGATTTTAAGCTCCTCTTGCGTGTAATACGGGCGACGCGACGCGTCCGTAAAGACGCTACGACTGAATCATTAAACAATCGTAGTATCGAATCAAATTACCCTCAGGCTTGGTTTCGATGACTGATATAAAACAAACACACACACATACACATATACACATACAAGTATAATATAAATATCTATATGAGGCGATATAGTTTTGTTTATGAGTTAGCATGAGACTAGACGTAGTCTTTATTTGTCTATATTAGATAATTCGAGCGAGTAGGAATTGAGAGGAATTAGAGAATGGAAAGGGAGTGAGAGACAGATATATTTGACGTATATACATGTGTATAAATGAAAAAGAGTAGAGACCGAAATATACCGCGCGAGATTAAATTCTACTTCGGTATATTCGGATTTTAAGAGCCACGTTAAAACATTATCGTGAAATCTCTTGAAAAAAAAATTTGTAGTGGTCGCAAAAGCAGAGTATCAGAAATTACATATATGTATATATTTAGGTCGCTTTAATCGAGTAAGTGTGAGTCGAACGTTGATCGTCTTTAATCGTATTTTAATCATCGACGTCCGTATTTTTGGAAAACTGGGAACGAGGGTAGTAGGGACGAATAATAATAAGGGGCGAGCATAATGTACCGGAGGGGTTTATCCTCGTAAGGTTTATCTTCGAACCAAACACGGCCTTCCATATTCAACACTCCGAGGAGACTGAACATGAATCTCTACATAATTAATTAATGTAACTACACATTACACTCGCGCGTAATGTCTTCGCTAACAATGTTACACGTAATGTTTTTGTTTCCCGTCGATGTTTAAATTAATCGCTGATACCGAGAGTGTGCCGCATGTTCGTCATGTCGATTCTTATTCATGAATTTGTCGAATGGAATTGATTTTAGCGAGAATTCAACTAGAAGCTACCTTTTTCCTTACGACTCTTAATATTGATCTTTGCAGGAACACTGGCACACACATGTGCCATACGTTCAATTCTCTTTAAACTCTACTATCATTGATATTAGAAAAAAAGCAAATAATATTTATTACAGTATTTTCAACTTTTTTCAAGCTTTTCTTTTTTGTTTTCTTTTTTCTTTTTTAGTTGCTGTAGATTTAAATTGAATGAAATATAAACGAACAGTCACATGAAAAAATTTCATCCTTGTGTATGTACGTGAGAGAAGAAATTAAATCCATTCGTGCCGATATAAACAGCGATGTAATAAAATCTGCTAATGGAATATGACAGCAGATTGATTTGCCGCTGCTAATCATTTAAATGATACATTTTACTTGGAAGGTTATGAGATTCTGCTTCGAATCTGCCGGCAAACTGTCAGCGTATCGCAAACATTTTGCTCTCTAAGCTCTTAAAGCTCTTTGCTTAAAGCAAGAAAGGCCGCAGTACTTTTGCAAGACTGGAACGTCCTTACGAGGACAATCGAATACGCGACAACACGGCGGGAAACTGTTCATAATTTGTTCAGGACATTTACCCGTTGTTCAACTTATCGTTAGTTTAGCTGTTAAGTTTAAATTAGCGTTTCAAAAGGACACAAACGCATACAAAAACGCATACTCATCAGGAATATTTGATATTCGCTAGGCGCAATTAATGTCGGACGGGCGGTAAACATCGCGAATGAAAGGGAATTAGTTTTACTCCTGTCGAATAATCTTTTGCAACAACGCACGATCGATGTTTGCAAGACAAAGCAAATTTGTCTGAAAGTGTGTATTTTTGTTACATATATGGCGGTAAAAGAAAAAAAGGCAGCGGCGCGCCCCTACGTGCATATATAATTTCCCTGCGCACACGTCATGTCCCGATTTACATGTTCCGCATCTCTTCCTGTTACCGCGTGACACGTGATTACACCGTTACGACTTGACAAAATTAATGTAAAGAGCGTCACGCTTGTCCTTTTCTTTTTCTTCTCGTTTTATAAATATAAGCTTCGATTGTTTCGCAATCACGGATCTAGCGATGATTAAGTTTGTCTATAAAAAGTTGTGGAAATTGAAAATAATATATACATATATACACTGTCCAATAAGATGTCTAAAATGAAAGTGTCATCTCTATTTCCCTTTATGAAACGTACACCTCTTTCCGAGGGTGTCTGCCCTTCGGAGCTGTGAACGAGAGAACGAGGATCAAACTCGATCGATGATTAATTTACAATTAATTTCTCAATGATATAATATTAACGTCCAAGTAATTTAATAATAACTCGCTCTGTTTTGCTAAAGTAGAATTATTAGTTTTTACTTAGTTATTTAATTCTTCATCACCTCGATAAAATTATCTGTGAATCTTAGTATATGGAAGTTTTTCGAGTTTACTCATTACAACTCTAAAGTTGAAACCGGATTGAAATTTAAAGATCAAAATAGAGCGAATTCAATAAAATGGTAGCTTTGAGCAATCAAATAGAAACCGCGGTTGAGTTGATCAATAGAAATAGTCGAGATTGCCCTGAAGCTTTAATTCAACTCGCTTCTCAATTTTTTTTTCATCGCGCGGAATCATGGAGGAATAAAATGAAAGGGAACGTAAAGGGACGAGGCAAGATCCTGGCAGTGAGCGGAAGGGAGATAGTACCTATTCGCCACATTGGCATCCATCTTTAATCAAGTTACTAATGAAATACTATGAAAGATTATCAATCCTGGGTAAATTATCGGAATCATAAACAGGCCTCGGAGAAGGCCTTTAATTGATATGATGGATTACTCTGATTGTATCCAAGATAAGTCAACGAGTATTTTAACTTATCCAATCACTGTTATTATCATCAACATTTATAGCTCTCTGATAAAAAAATGATGAGAGATAAAACAGAAATTATAGTACAGACATTTTTGTATTTTTTTTTTATTTAAATATTTTCGATTTAATAATTTGAGAAAATAATGTACACATTCTCATACATATATAAAATAAAATATATAATATATAAAATATAATAAATAAATAAAATATAATATATAAATAATATCGTTAATTTAAATGTGACTCACCGTTATTGGTTACTCGAAGCGGCAGCAGNTTGAGCGGCAGAGCAAATCGCTTCGTGTGAGATATGTGATTGCGCCGCGAAATGTATTGCGATAAATTAATATCACGACAATACCACAGATATGAGAAAGACGAATCGTTTTCTATTATCATAATTGTCGGATTATTTGTCTATTGATTGACTCTCACTACTCGCGGAATATGAGTCGAGATGTTCGCTCATCTCGCGCGGTTTATTATAAAACTGTATAAAGTGTTGCACTATATATGTATTTGCGAGTCACACAATTCTGATCTCTTGATCCACGATTCATAATATTTTGTCAAAACGTCATTATTCGTTAATGCGAGTAGTAATAATAATAATAATATATGCGATTTCCGATCTTAATTTAATGACAATTATTTCTTAAAGGATAATTAAATTTCAATGCGTCGCGCTTCTGATTCTTCGTTAATTTGAAAATATTTTAATTTAGCCATTGCTTTCACTGCGACGGATCGCGCGGATTCACGAATTAAATAATTTAAATAACGGAATACCGTGATGTGTCGACCGTTTACGTGCACTTATAAACGCAAAAGCGGAATTTACGCGCTCAAATTATTTGTAGCAATTGCATGTCTGAAGATTAAAACCGCGGATAACGTTTGCTTTGCGTATGTGTCGCATTATTTCTTCAAATGTGCACGCGCACACAAGTAACATATCTGCCGCTTAAAAATTCGAGACTAAACATGATATTAGGCGTAAATTCTCTTCACGACACTTTGAACGCTTTCGTAGCAGTGAACAAAAAGAAAGTTTTTTTTTATTAAGAAAATAAACAGAATGGCGACGGGAACAGGCCCATACTGCCCAAAAACAAAAAGAAAGTTTAGCGCTCGATGTTCGGCGACGCTCGGCGGCATTCGGTGATACTCGGTAGCGATAGGCGGCTCGCGGTTAGCTGGGCTAGCAGTTTATCTACCGTCGAGTACGCGTTTACGGATTGCTGTTTTAGGAACAATTCCACAATTTACTTTAACCGGAGTTTACTAACCGGAGTTAACTAACAATGTCTAATAGGAGAATTTGTTTTATATAAAATAAACTCTCCTATTGGATATTGTTAGTTAAACTCCGATTAAAGTAAAGTTGTGGAATTGGCATTTATTCCTTATGCTGGAAATGCAGGAAACACGCTATTCACATTAAATACATTTTCCATCTACTCGAGTTGGACCCGCTTGCGCTTTCTGTACTTTATATGAAATTTGTGTACATTCGAGTTTCGAGGTAAAAGAAAAGAAACAAAGACAAAAACCGCAACCCGAATGAATAATTATACCTGTATATTTTATATTAAAAAAAAAAAATTCGTGTTTCTCCCCTTTAACAGAACGCTATTAATTTTGCTTTGGGCCATCGATTGTTTAACCGTGTCAAATTGTTTGCCCTCCCCCACATCCTCTATATTTGTCAATAAAAACAATATTTGACATGAAATCTACTTTATGATTGAAATACGCCTGTAAAAGTAATATGCATTCATGTCAGTCATGATTGTACTCGCGCTTAACCTCTAACAATGAAATCGAACTTACTTTGTTAGGTTATCTCACTTCGTTTCGGCATCAACGGACTTTTTATCGCACGGGAAATACACGATGATAAGAATCACAAATTTATCGCGAATTCATGAGTCATGTGAAAAAAACACTTGTGAGAAAAACTAGATAGACTGGCATGAAATTAACTTGAGTCTCTGATTTATTCTTTTCTTTTTTGTTGAAGTTCTGGATACAGTGATGAAACAAGAGAGATGATCCCCGATCGCGTGCGAATATCTGCCTTCCGTTCCGTGGGCGGATTCTGAAACAGATTGTTACAATTTGTTTTTTTTTCCTCTCGTTTTACACAGTGATCTCAGGAGCTGTAACGACGAAGCTCCAATCCACGCCGGACCGACGAGGTATGAAAAAAAAAGAAAAAAAAAACTGCGACGGCGGTGACGGCAGGCAAAAGGCACAGCACTTGACGCATATCGGAACTGGGGGTAAACCACTGATGGAACTCACTTTGACTTGCCCCGCACACAGACCCGAGAGAAGATTCAGATTCTTTAGACTCTCGCCCGTCAAACCACTGTGTCTTTTTTTTTCCTACAGTTCTTATTCTTCCCTTCTTTATTTTACAGTTCTCCCTTCCGCGATACTACTTCCAGATGCACAATTTTGTTACTCGATACGTCGCAGGCGATACAGCTACTTTCTTAATCTCTTTTCGCCTTCCATGCGGATAATTTCAACAATCGACGCGTTCAGAAAGTTAATTCGTGACTTATCTCTCTTTCTTTCTCTGGGAAAATCCACAAGCCACAGAAAACACTAAAATGTCACAATGGCCATCTGTCAAACGAACAACAACGTATACGAATAAACGTAATAGCTCTCTCTCCCACGCGAAAAACTGAGAAAATGATTTTTAGCTAGCACAAACACTTAAAATTTAACGACCTACATAGTCGCGTTTCCCCACCCTCGCCCCAGATTGTCATTGCTAAACGATTGATATCACAGCACCATATGTTGTTGCACGATAAACTTCACTTAGGGAGAGCAAAAAAAAAACTGGAATTTTATTAACAAAATTCGTCAGGATCGGAAGCAGTCTAATTGATCTCTCAGTCACATGCATGCATCTTAATCGACAAGTTGTCGACGCCAAGATTTCTACCGAGTTGTCGCGAACGTTCGATATTTTATTGGCCCTATTCTGTCTGACAACTCCCTTTTCTTTTTAAATATTAATTTCCTCGGATATCGAATGCAAGGGCATTTTTATTGGAATCGCGCATCACTGTAATTTAACCGAGTTCCCGAGAATTGTCGTATTTGATAGGTGAAGAACGGTACCAAGAAAATTGACACAATTTTGTAATTTTTTTCTCTACATAAACTGCATCTATTTTTTTCCGTTCAAACACTAAATATACTTAACCACTGCACCTTCAATCGCATTCAAGTATGGCAGAGATACAGCCCTCTCTTTTCTCCCTCCCCCTATCCCCACGATGTCTAAAAGGAATATAAAAATATACCCTTTTCAGGCACCGTTCGGCACCAGGCGCACTCCACCATACCGAAATGCGAAGCACAAACACTTCTTTTTCTTTACATTTCACTAGACACATGTTCAGAGCTTTTTTTTTGTTAATGCCACCAAACACTGTCCTTTAGAAGAAAAAAATCAGTCCTCACTAAAAAAAGTGATAAACTTTTGTTGGCATTATAAAAAAACACAGATGCGATAAACATTATTTTGCGGTAGATTTCTGTCTCTTCCCGGATTTGCTCCCCTTTCCTCACTGTGTTCACTCTTGGGCACAGTCCGAACTTTAAAAACTTGTAACTACGGATGTATGTAAACTTGTAATTCACGGATTTTACTTACTGCACAATCACTTAAATGTTATGCCACACAAAAGAAATCTACAGAAATAAGTTGTGAAACGGTTAATTATATATAAATTTTCCATATTAAATATACTCTATCCCAGGCCTTTCACATTTCTTTTGCTATTAAGGTTTTCGGAAATTTTTTTGGCGACTTATATGTGTGTTTTCATATCCTTAGCAATAAGAATTACACAATGTATTTAGTACATTTAAAAGTATTCTACTTTTGAACGATGCATTCTTTTTTTTTAGTAAAGTATAATTTAATAGTAAGTATATAAAGCTTTTTGTCAATGAAAACATATAAACGTTTAAGACTTGATATTCTTGAAATTTCAATTATATGTATAGAATCTTTTTTTTTTGTTAATTTCATTATTTTAAAGCGGAATATTCATCGCGTGTTCAATTATTTTCATGTGCGCACACAAACATACACACACACACACACACACACACACACAAGCATACAAACACACACGCACGCACACATATATGTCTCAAGAAGACATTCATTTTGCATTGGCCAAAAAATAAAATCAAGTACATTAATTTATAATTATATGCAAATGTGAAAGAACTGTGCACAATTATTACTAATATGTACGTATAGTTGATAATGTATATATATGTATATAATACAAATAATTCTTATACTACACTTTAAAGTAATTATAGCTATCACTTGTGGTAATGAGAATTACAATGTCTGTAACAATAATATTCAGTATAGTCAATATAAGGATCTTGCTGATGGAAACTTTATCATTTGATAATCGCTGCTATCTGATAAATTTAATTATGGAACAGTACTAAAGTTGTGTTTTTTGATAGAAAATAAGTAATCTTTCAGCGTTAGCAGTAACGTTGATAATGTGCATTTACATGTGAAGAAGTCATAATTCTGGAAAAGTATATCACAAATTAAGAGATTACTCTTATAGAGTACAATCTCTCTCTCTCTCTCTCTCTTAGTAATATTTTAAAATCACCCTCATCTGTTAAGTTTTAACAACTATACTACAAGTCTCATGTCTTGATAATAATGTGCAATAAAAACTCGTATTGTCCAGTTTCGACCTTATTTTAAATTTACGTGTGCATATAGATACACATGATAGATTTTGTGTAAATCTCAATCAGTAAATTTTCGAATCGAACCATCAGGCACTACGAGTTCTTATCACATGTCTGATTGTAGGATATAACGTTAATGTTAATACACTTGACATTCTCATGTCAATGTAATGTACATTCGTATAAAAAAAAAGTATCAAAGTACATCATTATGGTTTTGTCTATATCGTATTGGAGATTAACTCGTTACCTGGAAGCCAGTAGAAAATAAAATACTTACGTCGATCAAAAAACACAAGTGCTCCTTTTCACAAGCTCTGTACATTGTTTAGCAGTTTAAGAGACTTTCTCCCTACGATCACTTGGCAAGAAAATGGTACTCTCGAAATTGGACTAAACGAAATGTACGACATTTTAACATTAATAATATGCAATAATTCGTTTATATCTGAAAAGATGTGAAATGAGGAAAGATTGTCACCTTCTTTCTTCCACATAAAATATTTCATGTCTCAAATCTAGAGATATTTTAGATGCTGTGCAGCACAATTTCCAAAACTGCAGATTTGCAACAATACACACGCACATAGACGCACACATACACACATTTTATATGAGAGAAATTGAAAATTTTTCTTCATTTCACAGTTTGCTGACATATAAAATGTCGTGCTGTTGGTTCAATCGACTTTGGGTGAAACATTTCCTCGCCAAATGATGAGGGTGGGAAAAGTATCGAGTCGCACTCTATGTCGGATGAAAGAATCTTCGCACATACTATATAGAAACTACACAAGACACAAGACGATATTAGACGGTTTTCTTAGGCGCTACCACCCTTGACCACTACAATCACCAAGTGGTCCTCCTTGAGACTCTCTTCGCTCAAACTGGGACACGTGCGTTTCAAAAGTTCCGTCGAGAATGCACAGGGTGGGAAGGCGTAGAGCACGCCAGTGCCCTCCGTGTCTTTGTTGAGCAGCGATATGACACCGGCTGCCTCTTTCTGCTTGAGATAGGAAACAAGATTGCGCAGCGGTCGCGTTTGCACCGTGGCGTCGTCGTTGGTGATGGCGGTACTCGAGCCAGCCAAACCGAGGAAGATAGCATGCGAGCTCGACGTTTGAATCCGCTTAGACACATCATCTAGCTTTGGCTGATCGAGACGCAACCGTTGTGTGATGCGCAGCATATGCTTGCCCTCCTCGTCCTTCATGAGAGAATCTATTATCTCGGTCTCGCCGTCCGTCAGATGGAATTTAGCTGGAAAGAGCGAGTTCTTCAGTATGAGCGCACCTTGCCAAACCGCGATCGATTTACGTGCGACGTCCGGTAGCGTGCGGGATGTCGAGAGCATGCCGGTGCGAGCGTTCTCCGAGTCGGAGTCCGAGTCCATCTGTCGTCTGCGCGGCGAGCGCGATCGCGACCTGTCGACACCCGGCTCGCGCGAGAGCGACCTTCTCAGGCCACGTGGCGTCTCATATTCCACGTCAGGTGGTGGTCTTCTGCTCGGCCAGTCGGCCTCGTCACGTACGTAGCCATCGGGATAGGATCCTCTGTAGCCGCCTCGCGCGCTTCCCCTCCTGTCGTGCCACGGCGCATTACCTCTGCCACCTCGGAAGCCCCTGGGCCCGTATCCGAACTCACCGTCGGGCCCGTAAGGATCGTACGGGGACTCGTAGTCAACTGTAGGGCGTGGCCTGAAGTCGCTGCTGTCCTCGGGATACGATCTGGGCTTGAAGCCGAAGCCCGGAGTAACGTCGGCAAAGTCAACCCTCAGTCGGCGATCGGGCCCGCCTAGCGGAAAGCCACGCATCTCCTTCACTGCGGCTTGCGCGGCGTCGATTGAATCGTACAATATATAGGCGTTACTATCACCCTTAATGTAGTCGATCTTCTTTATCGCCCCAAATCGATCAAACTCCCGTTCCAATTGCGGCACAGAGGTCCACGGGCCGAGGCCGCCCACCCATATCCGGGTGGTCGGAGTCGCCTTGCCATAGCCGATCTTACACTGAAACTTGCCGATGTACTGGCCCGAGAGTTCGACCTTGCAGCGGTGAGCCATATCGAGAGTTTGGAAGCGCACAAAGGCATACGCGTTGCCGGTACCGGGCGGCGGCCGCTTTATGTCGATGTCGTCGACTATGCCGTACTTGCTGAAGATACGCCGCAGCTCCTCCTCCGTGATATTGATCTCGAGATTGCCGGCGAACAGTGTCCGGGTCGCCAGCGGGTCGTCCTCCGGCGAAACGTGGTGCAGATAATTGGGGAACTTGTCCTTCTTGTTTTCCACCCGCTCGAATCCGTGGACCGGATGGCGCATCATCATGTGCCGCGGCGGGCCGTAGTGATGGGGCGGCCCCGGGTGAACGTGCGGTGGCCCGTGGGGATGTATCGGCGGCCGGACGAACTCGTGATGCGGCGGCGGGATGGTCTCGCGGCGCATCTCGCGATGAGGCGGCAGCCCCACGGGCGGTCCGTACACCCGCTCATATCTCTCGAGGGGCCTGTGTCGGTCCGTAGGTCCCGGCGACCGAGCGTAGTACCTCTCGTAGTCCGGCGGCGTGATGGACCGCGGACGACGGTAAGTCTCCGGTCGGTCGTAGACCGGCTCGACCAGGGCCAGCTTGTCGTACATGATGACGCGCGGCTTGGCGTGCTTGGCGTCCCGGGCGTCCTCCGAGCTCCGGAAGCACACATAGGCGACACGCTCGTCCGGCTCGTGGGAGATCTGAATGGAAAACTCGCCAAACTTTTTGTACTCTCTGTACAGAGTGTCCTTGATCACCTCGTCACTGGCCTTGGGATGGATGGAGCTGACGCAGAGCACCTTGTAGCTGTAGGGTCGCTCCCGCGGCACGTCGCGCGACGCCCGCAAGTACTCGTCGCGGTGGGAGCTGGATTCGACGTAGCGAGCGTGCGACGACGCTCGCGTCGGCGGACTCGGGCTCCTGGCGCCACGGCTGCGTCGCCGAATCCTTTCCGGACTGATGCGCTCGTCGCTGGAATCATCGTACCTACAAATACCATACAAGACATTTCAAGAGAACTCAACGAGTACCGCTTTAGCAGCAGTACTACGCACACGTGTGACTACCGACTGCGATGACTGTAGGGAGACTGATAAGCATTGCAACGGAACGATAAGGCAACTCGTACTCGCGCGCGGCCAAAGTTATTGGAGCGAGTAATAAAATCACAAAGATTCGCCCTTATCCAAGTCTATCTCGGGAGACTTGGAGCATATTAAATATCGTACACGAAACACGTGTTTTGCCAGTTGTATGCACGTACATACAACGAGGAAAGGCAGTCTCCCCAGGTAGCTCACTTCACACATACACACACACACACACACACACACACACACACGCGCACACACACATCTAGCATGTAATGCCCACAAAACGATCGCGACGGAGAAAAGAAAAGAAAATCATCGACGCATACGCATCACAATCGATAATCATCGTTGCACAGACGAACAATCTCAAGGAGTAGAGGAGCAGAAAAGGGATGAAGGAGGTTGCGGATCGAGGAACGACTCGTTTGGCCAGGCGGACGCGCGTGAAGTTGCCAGCGAGATAGGCACAAGCTTGGATCTTGGCGGGCGTCTTACCGTCCCATGGAAGATCGGCTCCGCTTGACGCGAGGAGGCGGGGTATCGCGACTCGAGCTTCTCTTCATGTTGTTGCGGATCTTGACGGTGATTTTGTGTCGATCGTCCCGCGGAATCCCAATCATCAACGCAGCTTGCTGCTTGCACCGCAGCTCGACGAGGGCCAAGAGAAAAGAAAGACACGGTACAGAGAAGGGGGGGGTGGTGGGGAGGTTAAAAGAAGATGGAGTAGGAGAAGAGAGGAGCAGGGACACCGAGCGCGTCCCGAAGCTCTGCTAGAAAACTGTCCCTTTTTTTTTCCCCCGGCGGAAAACGACTGATTCTCCGCGCTGCCCACGCTATACCTCGCCTCTGTGTTTGCGATGCAACGAGCGAACAAAATGGCGCCCGTTGTCACCGTCACTGTCGTCATCACCGCGCTGCCACTTCCGACGCCGACGCCGCATGCGCCATTCGTCCTGCGCCATACGCCATGCGCCGCGCACCCGTCCGTCTTCCGTTCGCGACCACTTCCGCCCGCGGAATTTTGCAACTCGCTTCCATCGACCAAGAAGAAAGGTAAACACACGAGGCCCATCGAGTATGTAATATATTTTCCTTCTTTTTCTTCTTGCAATCTATCATATTTACTTAATAAGACGAATGGCGTCCCATCGGCACAAGAAAAATTTATTTCACGCCTACACAACTACTTGTTATATACGAGTTTTAGTCGTTTCATTAGCAAAATTAATGTGAAAAAACGTGATGTTTTAAAGATAAATATGCATCAAGAGATATAATTAAGATTATTTCTTATTATTTTTAACAATACTATCGAATGGTCTTTTAATCGAGCAACTATGCAAGTAAAAAAAAAAAAGGAAGAGATGGTAAAAATGATAATTAAAATAATGCTCAACGAGTCAAGAGTTCTAAAATATTTTAACATTTTATTGATCGTCGCAACTGAATTTTTCGTATAATTTATCATATAATCGAGTTCTCAAGACGCTACATCCAATATGTGTAGACTAGAAAAATAATGAATTATACGTATATATATATAT
>JAJVSH010000044.1:709382-725523 GCA_021460005.1 Tetramorium alpestre | reverse complement strand
ATATATATATATATATATATCTTTAGAGGATCTTTAGAGGATATATCTTAGAGGATTTTTACTCCTAGAAAGGTATTAATCATATTACAAATGTTTTTTCCAACATTATCTTTATCTGTTGCTTCGCAAACTTGCCCAGTTTCACGTCTCTCGCAGAATTTATAGAATATTAAACGCAGCGGGAAGGTAGCATGAAAGAGGGGGCACGAAGCGCTTATACCTCGTGCGTTTCAACTGCAATCGGTGATTTAAGAATCGAACACTCTCTCTCTCTCTCTCTCTCTCTCTCTTTCTCTCTCTTTCTCTTTCTCTCTCTCTCTCTCTCTCTCTCTTTCTCTCTCACTCGCTGGAACATCCGTCTTTCGCAAGGTAGAACGAAGATGGATGTGAGTGTTACGTAAAAACCTCGAGAACACGGTGTGTCGTTTACGATCAGTCCAGCTATTTTTATCACTGTAATACAATTTTAAAAAGATGCCCGTCTCGCGGAAAATTCTCAGCGAGCAAATCGCGCGAATATATCCGCGTGACTATCTATCGATAGTTAAGGATGTATTGGAGGTTACAATCTTAGATAAAAGTGCATGAAATTTGAAATAATTAATTACCTATGCCTTAAACTCGCAATGTCAAATTATACTCAATTTGAGTCATTTTTAATTATTCCATAGGTCGCCACTTCTCCTATTTAATATTTCATTAATTTTGGACTAAACGGAAGGTAAAATTTTGATTAACATGGAAGTTAAATTAGATAAATTTACAATATATTGAGTAAGACTTACTTAATACGTCGCTAATTTTCTCATTGTTTTAGTCAAAACCGAAACATTGAGTAGAAACAATGACAACCCATAGAAGTACAATGTACGCATAGTAAATCTAGATGTAAGGAACTCGAGTTATAATTGGAGTCTTATTTTTACTCCTAGAAAGGTATTAATCATATTACACATGTTTTTTCCAACATTATTTGCGGTACTGATATAGCATATTTTTGTCAGTTTATAATTTATTTCTTTAAAACGATATAGTGAAGATAATTGAAACTTGGCAGATAGTTTCATCTATTCGTATATTAGATGTACAAAAAAATTGAAAGCATTGGTACCATTTCTTCAATATTTTTATTCGTCAAGACCGTCTCTTTCTATAAGAATACGTACAAAATCAGTGAAAATTAAAATCGTTATTACTCAGCAACTGTTTAGTGGATTTGTTTAGTTTTTTTGCAGCACATTAGGAAGGCTAAAAGAACAATCTCACAATTTTTTATTGACTTGATACTACTTCGAAGATAGCTTCGATACATCCTTTCCTTTTATTATTTGTCTGCCGCGGAGAGAGCGCAAATTTTAGCGATCGCGGCGCCCACAGCGCGCGATTCTCTACCTCCAGATCTCATATCCCGAGCAAACTCCATTCTGATCATGAGCCTCGACAGAGACGCAGAATAAGCCAAACACTTGAAATCTCTTCGTGATGATGGGGGAGATAAAAAGGACGCAGGACAAGATAGTCGAAAGTTACCATTATCGTGTTATAGGAGCTTACATGAGTATACGGTTTCCGTGACACGTAACGTACGTAGGACGTATGTACCTACATACTGGAGTTATATGTGCGCGTTGACGCACCTAATATAAGGGCATTTGGCACCGAGCTGCAAACAAGTTAAGCGACGACCAAGAGAGGAAGAGAGACCTAGGACATTCTTTTCATACGCTACGATTGTTCTTACGGTTTTTACATCCTTTTTTACATCCACCTACGGGTGGATATTTGCGGAACGCATTTATTTTAAAACTTGCGTTTATAATATACGAGTACGTTATCGGCGCAGCCAATTTTCCGCGCGCGCTCGCGCGACCGTCCAACTTATTTCCAACGATGGTGAAAGGGCGAAGCGATAAAGCGCGGCCCTTTCGACGAAGAAAGTGCGTCGCTATCTGTCTGCTCCCTTTGTAGGAAGTAAACCACATTTACGACGCAGCGAGAGATGCGGCTTTATTGGCGCACACACCCGAAGCCAGGAATTGCTAACGAGTATACTGATTTAGATGCGCTCTCTCTCTTTCTCTCTCGCGTTCTCTGTGTGTGTGTGTGTATGTGTGTGTGTGTGTGTGTGTGTGTGTGTGTGTGTGTGTGTGTGTGTGTGTTTAGAGAATGCCATTTCGGGAAAACTCTTAATTACGATATCGATCCGTCAGCCTCGTGCCGCTCGGGCGTCCAATTAAATCCCCCGACCAGAATGATACGACGAGCTATTTAAATCGCTTGCTCTTGAATTTGCGCGATGGGCTTTTGCGATTTGCAAAATTATCCTTTAGCGGCCGCTTATCACCGCCACATTAATTATCGCCACGAGATAAAATTTCGTGGACCTCTCTATTTCTCTCTTACCTCTCCCTAGATATTTTTATGCGCGCAAGAGCGCAATGAGGGAAATTGGGAGTAAAGCGACTCGATGTCAGTCTCCGATATGTGTCTTAAATTAATAAATAGACACTTCTGGACTCGGTGCGCGATGCATCGACGTGACGGACCTACATGCCACGTTTATTTATAGCGCCATGCTCTCGAATGCGCGCACGAATGTTTATCGCACATTTGCACGCGCGGCCGCAAAGTGTAATCGGCAATTCGTCTCGGATACCGCCTGGCGTTACGGCATTTTCTCAACAATGACATTCCCAGGCTGATGATCGAGCGACACCGTCATCGCCTGACGTCAGAGATTCGAAGCGTCTGTAGTGTTTGCGGAAAATTCTAATACATTTAATTTTGCGTCGAACGTATCAACGCGCTGTGGAGGAGCACCGTTTATAATGCCACGTCGAGAATGTCACGGACGAAATTAAGTATATCGTCCTGACTTTTCTTTGTGTTAGGCGATTCTTTTTTCCAGAAGACCTGACGATCTTCACTCCGGAGTAGAGTTGAGTCTCGGCCGATCTAAATCTCCGTCGCGAGATTTGAATTTTAATTCAATTGAAATCTAAATGTTACGTGTACGACGGCACGCGCACGCCTCGATTTGTATCACCGTTGCGCTTTACTATGTCTCGCGGGAACGCGCGATGCAATTACCGTTGAAATATAATATCGCGTAACTAGGACGAGAGCTTCTTCTTCCTTCACCGTCCTCTTATTCTTGCACAAACACTTGCTCGAGAGAAGTATATCTATAATTCCGCGCGATCTATTGTCGCATACGTACATTGTCGCGCATGGTTGAATACATGTGTGCGCGCGCGCGCGCGCGCGGTGTATGTACGTGACATGTCGCGTACACCGCGTAACACGATAGAGGAAAACGTCCGTCGACGACGTACAACGACGTTTTTAAGTAGCAACAATGTAATTCAGAAAATCGAAACAGAAACGCATGCGTACGTAGACGTAGCTGTCAGCCGTGCGAAACCTTGGGGTTAATTCGTAATGGCTCTACTTCGCCCTGCTCTCGATGCCCCGAAAGCCGTTTTCATCCTGCCGCCATCGTTCCCCTCCCAAGTCCTCTAGTTTGCGCGCGGCACGATTAATTACTTACATTATTTATGCATCGCTGCATTAGTCTAACGGTTGATCGCGTTAAGCCACGAAATTGTTTACGAAATTCTCCCGCCGGAGTCATTAATTGGATGTATTGATATATCTAATATATTGTTATTAAAGCTACTCCTATCAACAAATGTGCTTATATTATTAATCTTTGATGTATTTCATCTACCTGGTTTCTCCAAGATCTGATACAACTTACAATTAGTAACGAGATAACAAGGCGCTTGTTTATCGGAAAATCCAAACGTACATTATAAAGAGCGGATTATACAGAGAAAAGAGTAAAGCGTGGGATTATCGATAATTACGCTCAGATTACTAGATTGTGAGCGAATATTAATTCGTGCCTGCGTTAGGCTTTTTATTGCAATCTTTTTTCTTTCTTTTTCCCCCCATGTACGGTCAAGTTAATTGGACGCCTACAGTATATAGATGTAGATTAATTAATGAAATCGCGCCCAATTGCTCCTCACGCCATGTAACGCCAGTCGCCGTTAAAAATTGATTTACCAACGGATTAAGGACGAAATGTTTTTTAATAATCGCGAAACTTGGAAACGGTCTATTTATTGACCGCAACGTATTGACGGATAGTACGTAGTTTAGGGTCGATGAATTTTTCCGGATATTTCATTCGGTAACGGCCACCAGCTCGCGGATCGCACTTTTATCGCACATATGACGGCAACGCGAAATCCGCTCACGCATGAAAATATAGGCGTAGGCCTATAAATGTACGCACGATATAAAAAGAGCCCCGATATAGCTTCGCGTCTCGCCCTCTATATCTGATCCTTTTCCTTCTGTTGGGGAAAACACATTCATGTCGTCCCACATTTCAATGCGACGATCCACCCCCATGCTTCGGGCAACTCCGGGTTTCAAATATCGGTAAATATTTCGAGAGATAAATATTTCTCCAGCTGAGCTCAGCTTCACTCAACGACAAGGGTTATCATCAATACTATCGTATTACCCGATATACATATTATACATATTCACGTACATTATTATACGGCGTTATTTTTCCAACGCGTTATTCTCTCGTAAGAATTTTATAGGATTTTATTTAGACCACGTAGGTGGTCTCTCTTTTCTCTTTTTTTCAGCAACATTAGTCTCGCAACCAAATCCGTGCATTGCGAATCACGGAAATGGAGCGGCGCGGCGGTTCGCCGAGGGAATGTTTCATTTGACGTGGTGATAAAGACTGTGGAATTTATTGCGAGATTAATTCGGTAAAATTAGATTTATGTTACGACCGCGGTATTCGTGATTGTATTATATGTATTTCGAGAAAGTAAAACACACACACACACACACACACACACACAGGCGCTCAAACCAACTCTTAACTCGGTCGGAATAAAATAAACGCATTCCACTGTTTCATCTCGATATTGGTTAAATGCGTCGTGGAGCGTAATTTAGCCGCGACCCACATTCGACGGGGCGCGGAGATAGGGATCGGAAACTCGGGATGCGCGATGCAAAGGTCAAGTGTCCATTGAAAATCGGTGAGATTCGGCGTAGAAGCGAGGCACGTCTGGTGATGTGAAATTTTCATATTCTACCTTGCGAGAGAGAGAGAGAGAGAGAGAGAGAAAGCGAGCGAATACTCGGTCCGGTCGAATAGCTGAGGTACGTCGTAATCGAATCAAGGAACTTGTAAGGCGGCTAACTGGAGCGCGCTATATTTCGCACGCGCGCGCCACTCGCGAAACAATTTGCCGTATTGTAATCCAGTGTCATTCGCTAAACGCGCCGGGCAACGCCGTGTAATCAGTGCGAATCAAGGTTTAATTAATTTTAATACCGTAATTGTGTCGTAGCGTTGTGCAGCTACAAATTGCTCAAATAACCCACTTGGCCGTCCCTCTTTTTCAACCGACTCACAGTCAGGCTTCTCACGCACGGCACCCTGTTGTATGGTCCACGGTGAAAAGACCGTTTTACCTTCTTAAAGTTGCAATTTTGCTCTGTCACAATTGGCGATTAAACAAGAAAAGGTGCCTTTGACGAAAGTGCCAGAGAGGCAGTTACGTTACATTATCAAAGAGAACGAAAGGAAAAAGGAAAGAGACAATAGTGCATATATATATATATATATACAACATATACATCTACATATAGAAGTATAGATACATATATTGTATAACAGTATACATATATGCGTTCGATGTGATGTATACATTGTTGCTCCATTTGCTCGATGTATATTTAGCTGTATAGTTAGCTGATGCGGAGCCAAGCATCCATGTGCCGTGACCACTGCCGCGTGCGAGCGGAAGGACCTTTCACGTGCCGCGTGTCCTCCCGGGCAAATATGCGCGTTCCATTATGCAGAAGACCCTGCTTAGATCCAGCCGGCGGTGCTTATTGCACGCGCTACGTGTGCGCTGCTAAAAATAGACGGAGGCGTATGTAGAATAATGTAATGAGTCGCGACATAAATGGGGCCGGGGATGGTCGATGCGGTCGGTGCGGTGCTAATTAAAGTGCGTGGTTTTAGGGCGGTGGAGAACGGGCAGAGAGAGAGAGAGAGAGAGAGAGAGAGAGAGCTCGGCTTACGATCCCATGATAAATTCGTGCCACGACACGTTAGATTACACTCGTGGGTTGAGGGGGGGATGAAAATCTGATAAAGATCAGTGTCGGACAACACATGACAGACTTGTAAGTGGATGCCTTCTCCTTCTCCCATTCGGCTTATTTCTTACCATCTAATATCTTTCGTACTAAATCGCAAACGTGCCGGCTTACATACATTCGTTCAATTTCGGCGTCTTTCCTTTTTTCCGAGATTCCAAGGCAAGGAAGCAATGAAAATATAATCATTTTTTATTTGTTATTTACCGTAAACTCTCTCCCTCTCTTTCTCTCTCTCTTTCAAATTCCAAACCGTTCTTGCCTTTGATTTTATTGGATCTGAGGATCTGAGGATTGGCGTCTTTGTAAAAAAGACGTTTGACATTTTATTTCGTTATAATATTTTTCGTGTCCTGTTCGAAAACTTTTCCGTTGGGAAAATGTATTTGCAGAAAATTTACTGGATAAGTTGCTATCGATATTTCTGATCGCGCGCGCGCTGCAATGTAATAGAAGTAATGCTTTTTTCAATGACAATCGTATAATTCTACATTGAAGAATAATATCATCATAATTCTACTGTAGAACATTGTAGAACGAGACTTTGATTGCCTTTATAAGCGATGATAATGCGAGAAAGCGTTTTTACATTAGCCCGTGAATAAGCGAGGGAGCCAATACCTGAAATTGAGTCTATGACCCGAGAATATCTGACCTCTTTTTGCTTGATAAGTATTAGAATATCGTTTTTCACCCGCGGGATTGACGAAAAAGGTTCTCCTCTCATTTTATCTCGGACTAAAGCTACTGAAAAATATCTTTGGACTGGAGGATTACGTTAATCTCGACGTGCAATCATACGATAGGTAATTGTTGTAGAACGGAAAGACATGGGGAAAAATGTGCCAGAAGCGATTTCGATTTATCTCTGTCCCGTGTGTTTGGCGAAGCGAAATTCAGACATCCGTGTGTGAAATTCAGACAGACAGTGTGTCTATCGACCCCCGGATCCGGATACTCATGTATCTCCATCGTGTATCTCCATCGCTAGAGAGCCCATCTCACGTAGGAGCCCTGATTGATTGAAGCGAGACGCTGATACCACCCCGTTTAATGTCGTAACACGGCCAACGGCGGTAATCGGTAATTTAAGGAATAATCGATCCTTCCACGGCCCCGCGGATTCGGCAGCTCGCGTCAGGATGGAATGGATTTCCAGGTCAGAAGGTCACGGCGCCGTTCGCGCGAGCGGCGCGCAAGCAGGCAACACACATTCAGTACACAATATTGAGGATTCAGAGCTTTCAGAGTGGCCGGCCTCATTTTCTCGTCGCCCGCACGCGCCGGAATTGCGTGACGTGGTTAAGTCCCTCTCTCCCTTTTTCTCTGCCTCTCTCTCTCTCTCTCTCTCACGTGCGGCTCATGCCGAGGGCTACGTTTGTTCATAAAATATGTATGGCACACGGGATACGTAGGGGGTTGGAGAAAGGCGCGCGGAGACCATCCCCAGAACATAGCCTATTTTTTATCGCACAATATAGGGGATGACGAAGGTGGAAAGAAGGAAAGAAGAACGCGCGATGGCCTTTGCCATTTGGTTTTTCGGTTGTGTCTTCGCTCCTCTTCTTACCTTCGCTCTTATACATAATACCTTTAAAATGTCGATAGGAAATATCGATGGTATTCAGACTGAATGATAAGATCATTCCACTCCCTCTCTATTTATCATCTCGTTTAAATGCGTTTCGTCAATGAAAAATATATCGCGAGAAGGAAAGTATGTCTGATATATTTGCCAACATTTTCAGTTACAATCAATATCCAAATGCGCGACAGTACGCTTCGTGAAGGTGCTGTGACATCAAATCCGCGTAGCGTTGCATTTATTTCAAATTAATACTACCTTTGCGTCTTATGTCCATTTCTACCAATGCAGATTAACTTTAATTTTGGTTTAACTTACTTTCTATCCTTTTTTAGTCCTACACTGTTAAACTCGTAGTGTCAAATTAGAGTCATTTTTAACTATTCCATAGCTCGCTACTCAATAGTTAAAAATGACTCAATTTGATGATGACAAAATTAATGAAATATTGAGTAGATCTCAAGTACTCAATATTTCATTAATTTTGACTAAAAGGAAGGTAAAATTTTGACTAACATGGAAGTGAAATTAAATAAATTAACAACAATTTTAGTCAAAATTTACCTTTCTTATAGTCAAAATTAATGAAATATTGAGTAGGAGCAGTGGCAACTCCATAGGAGTTTACAGTGTAAGAATTAGAAAAAGATGAAAAATATGTTAAACTGAGATTAAAGTTGATCTGCAGTGGTAGAAATGGACATTATTCGATAAACGGAGAAATTTTCAGAAACAAAATTGCCACGTGGAGTAATTCATGTGAAAAGTTGTAATTTTGTGTGACACTTTTTATCAGCGCCATCAAATCGTTCGGTACGTATGTACCGTTTATCTCATGTACAACTTGTTAGACCAGTTTGTATAAAAGGGTAGAAATTGTCTCTCTACCTAAAGCCTCTCGCAATCGATACTTTACACAAGTTACAGATTATACTAACAGTAATTACCAGTATTGTTATCTGATAACGCGAGAGGAATCGAGATTAATCGTCGGTGAATTCATTACGCGGATTACGGTTGGCGCGCTTCTGGAAAATCTCACATTTTTATTAGCACAAGAAACGCAACGTCGAGCGATAATATCGGGTTTCTCGGTCCACCATCCGGTTAGGTATATCCAGGTGCTGTAGCAGCGAGCTTGACGAGTTCTCTCGCGTTCGAGCGTTTCTCTCTCTCGCGCGCACGGACGATCTAAATGAATTAAGTAGAGCGTACCCGCGTCGTGTCTGACCTAGTTGAAAGAGAAAGAGAGAGAGTGCGTGCCTAAATATCTCAGGCGCGTCCAAGGACTGGGATACGATTAATAACGATATAAAATTGCTAATAGATTGAGAGCGGTCCCGGTTTAAGTTTAGAGTTTGAATGAGCTGGGACGAGATCGAGATTGAGAGAGAGAGAGAGAGAGAGAAATGCATCGCGACGCAGGCGGTCCGACACGCTTTTCAAGTGCTCAAGGAGGAGGAAATTAATTTTCTCAAAGTCGGGAAAACTCGATTCAGACTCTAATCCGGAGTAATTTCTTCCCTCGAGTTCGCAGAAAACGGAAAACGGGAATACGCTCCGTTGCCGTGACGATCCAGCTTATAACAGACCACTTATCTTGGGGTCCATTTCGGCCCGAGGGCCCGAGCTTCGAGGAGGAGGAGGAGGATGCAGAGGAGAGTCGGCCATCGCGCGATGATTAATCGGTCGAGTTGAAGCCGGCGACGATGATTAATCGAACGTACGGCACACGAAGGACGAAAGCGCCTTTTTCCCTTCCTGCGATCCTTAGATGGGATGAATATTCGCACCAACAGGCAAAGTCCATTACCTCGACGATCTCCACCCTCACGTTTCATCCCTCGTACGTACTTAGCCCCTTAGCGCAATCGTCCCCGAGACCGATCTCTCTGATCTACGCGATTATGCTGTCATCTGCAAGTCACGCATGTGCATCTTTTACGAGTCTATCGCGATCGACGACGCAGACTCCGAGTTTGTGCCGCTGAGTTATTCTAAACAATGTCGGCGGCCAAGCGGTACGGAATCTACACGCAATTTGCATCGCGGGTTGAAGCCAATTAAAAGCTCACAATCAATTACGAAGAATGGGTTCATCGAGCGTTACTTGGACCGCTCGCATTGAATTTCGCGAAGCATGAAAATGCGATAAAAGTACGCGGTGTAACATTTAACGGTGCAATATATTGTATAGGACGTAATACATAGGTACTTGTAATGCCGCCCGTATAATATATATTAATACATGGAGCGACCGTGAGAGAGAATGGACTCGAGTTTTTCAAGGCATGATGAATAGATCGGCCTCGGGGATGGTCGCGCGGACGGCCGCACAAAGGCCGGCCGCCCGCGCCGCGTTCGAATTTCGATATCGCGATATTCGCGACTCGCGCGGCGTGAAAGAGACGCGCGGCAGCCGTTCAACAAAAGGGAGAGACACGGGACTCTCGATCTCACCTGGCCTTCAACACGTCACATGCACAGAGCGGTCTCGGTGATTCCGCTCCGGCGATGCGTTCCAACACCTACACACGGGGTTGGAAAAGTAGCCACCGCCACGCGAAAGCGATGATCGCGCTCCGGCTGTGGCGCGTCCGACGGACACACGTCGTCCGCCCACATGTCGTCAATTCGTCCCGCCGCGCGCGATTTACCTCCATGTCCAATAATCGACTCCATAATACATTCAAAATCCAAAGGACGAGCTTGGTTTACCCTTGCCGAACTCTTTTCGCGATTCGGCCGCTAAAACGTTCAATCGAGCGGGATAATGGTTGGATAGGCTCGCTCATCCGTCACGTCCGTCACGTCCTAGCTATCGTATATTGCACGCTTTATTTTATTATTAACAAGATGTGTATTCACCTACACACATACACACCCACACATGTATATATCCTCCACCTTTTTCGTAACCTTTACGTGACTGCGAGTACTTGACTTTACATTACTCACGTGGGGCGTAAGATATCTCTCAACTTTAGAAGTATCTACCAAGTTTGCCGAGTGAATTTTATCGATCGAATGCTGCACAAATTGTTCCACAATTTTATTAAACAACAACTTTTGCACGTCGCATTATGCAAAAGATACACCTTTATTCAATAGTAAATTATCAAAGAGAACAATGAAAATTAAGACGTAATGGCCGTATTCATAATCAGTTCTTATATTTAAGTACATCTTAAGAATCATCTTAAGTACAGTCTTATATGGTTCTAAACCAATCACAGCCGTATTAGCATCTTAAGACATTAAAATAAGAACTGACTATGAATATCGCCCTATGTTGAGGAAAAAAACGCGAATAATTAAGGATGTATCTGAGCTATCGAAATAGTACCAAGACGAAAAATTTGTGAAATTCTTTAGCCTTTCTGATGTGCTGCAAAAAACTTTAAACGAATCCACTAAACAGTTGCTGAGTAATAACGACTTTAATTTTTACTGATTTCCCACGTATGTAAGAGATGGTCTTGAAGAATAAAAATATTAAAGAAATGGTACCAATGTTTTCAATTTTTTGTACATCTAATGTACGGATAGATGAAACTATCTTCCAAGTTTCATCTATCCGTACATTAGATGTACAAAAAATTGAAAACATTGGTACCATTTCGCGTGACCTAACTAGACAGTAGTGCAACGGACGGACGGACGGACGGATAGTTTTATCTATCCGTACATTACATCAATTTTTTTACTACATCGTTTTAAAAAAATAAATTATAAACTGACAAAAATATGCTATCAGTACCGCAAATAACGTTGGAAAAAACATGTGTAATATGACTAATGCCTTTCTAGGCGTAAAAATAAGATTATAGTTCGAGTGCCTTACATCTAGATTTACTATGCAAAAGGCATAGATATTCAAGTACTTCAAATTTCATGCACTTTTATCTAAAATTGTACCTCCGATACATCCTTATAAGTATATTTTAATGTTAAAAAAATGGATACGGATGACGAAGATAAGAATTAAAGAATTTTTTCATAGGAAATCGAATGCGAAGCTTATTGACAAAACAACGCGCTTGCCAAAATAGAGGGTCATGTATTTTCGCACGTTATACAAACAACAATAGGATTAACACGCTCGGAGGATTGTTATTTCTTTCAGCGTACAAAAAGAATTGCCTCCTGTGAGAATTGAACTCACGACCCCTGGTTTACGAGACCAGTGCTCTGCCTCTGAGCTAAAGAGGCGTCGTCCTGCGTCCGTCGCGTCGGGCAAGTATCATCCACTCTTCCGGTAAATATCCACGTGGAAAGGGGCATCCTCGCCTCTCGCTTCCCCCCACCCTCTCTGTATAAATTGAACGAGATGAAATACCGGCGCAATATAAATATGTACCTGCGCTCTCGAGATTGAAATGAGAAAGATGAGTACATCCTCACCGTCTCTCGTTTCCTTCTGTCGATCGAGCGACCGGCCTGATTAAATATCTTCCCTTAAAGATTAAAGTATGAAAAATAGAAATCTTGGCGAGGGATTGACGAGAACGAGAGAGAAACATTTTCGAGAGCGAATATGCGATCATGTATGTAGTATATAGATAGATGTATGTACGTCGCGTGTATGTCACAGGGAGGAACGAACGAATGTATCTCGGGTGATGCTTTTTTTTTTAAAATTCAGAATTCAAAAATAGAGAATCCGAGCGAATTCTCGGAATATCGCGGAATTTTCAAACTCCATCGCCGCGTAGGCGACCCTCATCGGAGGAGATAGCGTGCTCGCGCGAAGCTCTCCGATACACCCTGTCTACCTGTCAATAACGACGACATATACATACAGCTGCCGGCGCCGCAAAGCGACGGCAGGGAGGAAGGGAGGGCGCGAGGTATTATTCGCGGCGGATAAGCGCGCGATAACGCCTCGCGGCGCAGCCAAGCCGGTTTATTGACAGTCTCGCTCTCGCTCTCGCGCGCGCGCGCGCTTTTTCATCTCGTGACTCGCGTGGACGTCGAATATAATGGCGCACGTGGTGCCGCGCGCGCGTGTGACATGACAC
Source organism: Tetramorium alpestre (assembly GCA_021460005.1). Taxonomy (NCBI): domain Eukaryota; kingdom Metazoa; phylum Arthropoda; class Insecta; order Hymenoptera; family Formicidae; genus Tetramorium; species Tetramorium alpestre. Next base: position 712,707 of record JAJVSH010000044.1, on the reverse strand, counting down.
GCGGCGGCCCGGCGAGCGAAGGGAAGGAAGGAAGGAAGGAACGAACGAATCAACTGGCGAGCGGGCGAGCGAACAATGGACGCGCGCGGGATACTTATTAATAAACGATACGACGAAGCGGTGGCATGACATGCGCCATGGAAAATAGGGCAGCGCGCTAAGCCGAGTGCGGCTCGCGGAAGTAACGGGCCGTTGCGTCGGTGGTCGGCTCGTCACCGGTCACGGTGACATGTCGCCACGGGTGGGAGCCGCGGCGTGTCGCCGGCTCGCGAGGCAACGCTCGCCAGAACGGTAAACGGTGTTCTGCACGCGGAATCGCACGTGCCACGCGGATGCCGTCGTCGCGCTTCAAATGTCGAAGCAATGGAGGGTCCGCTCCCGATTCAAGGTATACCGCAAAGGTTAGACACGCGAGAGCNCGGCACCACTCGTCTGTCCGTCCGTCCGTCCGTTGCACTACTGTCTAGTCAGGTCACGCGAATCAGATCCCACCGCGCCGGCTAATAATCGCGGTCTCGTGACAATGCCATTATCGATTGTTTACAGCCAACGGACCGGCTAGGACGAGCAACGTCGAGCCGTTCGACGGCTCGCCCGTGTCTCTCGTTTGCGAAATGCAGAAAAAACGGGAAAGTAACGCCGCAGCTAGACTGCCACTTGATCGGAAACGGTGCCTCGCGATGCTTATCCCATGCTCTTGGAGCGCTGTTCAAGTCATAACCTTGCGCTGAGAATGCCGGTGAATCCAAAGGAATACACGATACACTCGAATCTATCAATTTAATTTGCGAATTTTCAATCTTTCAAGTCTGAGCTTTCCTCTTCGCTTATACGAAATGTTTCTTTATTTTGACACTCCAACTTTTCAGCCACAATTGGCAAATTTTATGCTTCAGTCGTCAGTATTCTAAATCATGAAATAGAACAGCAGGTACAAAAGAATTAAAACGTTATTATATTTGTTTTTAGCGCGGTTGTATAAATATATATAATTATTGTGTATAATGTTTCTTTCTCTCTCTTGTGTACTAGGTGCGAACTCCGCTTCGATCTTTGGTTCTCTGTGGTGAAAACAGACGAGACATGGAGGACTGGTTGAACACCCTGAGAACGGCGACGGAGACTCGTCCTCAGGGTGATCCTGGAACTGCCGAGTTATTGGGAGGTAATCATCAGTGGTATGCAACTAGTCATGCCAGACCTACATATTGTAACGTCTGCAGAGATGCCCTGCATGGTAAGCAAATTTTTTTTTGTTTTATTACAAATTAAACTTGCCCAGTTATTTAGAGGTGGCAATGGTGGTTATAAATTTACAACACTATGTGCTGTGTTACAGGTGTTACTTCCCACGGTTTAAGTTGCGAAGCTTGTAAATGCAAAGTGCACAAGAGATGTAGCGCAAAAGCAATAAATAATTGCAAGTGGACCACTTTAGCATCCATTGGAAAAGATATCATTGAGGATCAAGATGGGGTGTGCATACATGTTATTTTATTAGAAATACTACGTCTTTGCATATTAATAATATCAATAAAAGTATATAATTCGAATCAGACGCATATCTTTTAATAACACCTTACAATCAACTCATCTGACAAGTGTATACACAGGTGTATACATAATTCTTGAATTCTACATTTACTTGATTAATTTCACATCTCGCTTCATCTACATTTGTAGAACATCACAATGCCACATCAGTGGATGGAGGGAAATTTGCCAGTGTCCTCAAAATGCTTTGTCTGTGAAAAGACATGTGGCTCTGTACTTAGGTAGTTCACCTTACATTCCAGGACATTTTTACATAAGTGATTGATAAGATTTAAATACCGTTAAAATCAATATATTATTCATAGGCTTCAAGATTGGCGGTGTTTATGGTGCAAAGCAACTGTGCACACAGCGTGCAGACCTGCCATAAGTATCAGGTGTCCGCTAGGACCAGCTAAACTCAGTGTAGTGCCTCCTACAGCTTTGCATAGTATAGGTAATCGCGCTGTTTTACTTGTATTATATAAACGATAAATCCATATCATTATCAATCATGTCAATCATGTATGTATGTGTGTGTGTGTATGGACAATTTACATATACATATATCTTAACATGAATACAATAGTAGTACTAATTGTACGTGTGATTCAATTCAACCAAATCAGGTAGCGACGAAGCTTGGGAAGCAGTTAGACCTACGGGATGCAGTCCACTTTTAGTATTTGTAAACAGTAAATCTGGTGACAATCAAGGTATTAAGTTTCTTAGAAGATTTAAACAATTACTGAATCCCGCACAAGTGTTCGACCTTATACAAGGAGGACCAGGTCCAGGGTGAGAAGATCTTAATGCATATCCCTTTATACAATAGCAGTTAATCAAGTAAAAAATCTACAATTCGTTATATACGTGTAGCAAAGTATATAGCGCATATACAATATAAATAACTCGCATCGGGTATATGAATCATATTTCTTGCTTAGATTAAGACTGTTCCGACACTTTGATCCGTTCCGGATTTTAGTGTGCAGCGGCGATGGATCTGTAGGATGGGTGCTTTCCGAGATCGACCGGCTTGGAATGCACGTGAGTAAACGCGTGTTTTCAAAATTAATTTGACAACTTTATCTCTTCCAGCATGCGATTTCTTAGCGACTAGTATTTCCTCTCGTATCTAATTATGCTCTACCAGGACTGCATTGTTTAAAAGTATTTCTTTCTGCGCGTAGCAACTTAGCTTTATAATCCATATAATTTTATACGTTATACAATGCATGAATAACTTTGATTTAAATGCGATATACGTGAGAATAGAGAGCATTGTTTTAATATACATAGGGTATGATTTTTTATTATGTCAATACTTCGAAGAGGAATGTAGAAGAAATTTACGTGCATAATTATTATTAAATGTTATCAAGTGTTATTTTGAAATAAAATACTTGTATGAATCTACCTTTTTTTGTAAAACATTTAGATTAAACGACATGTGGGATACGTGTCTTTCGATATTTTCCGGAGGAACCGAAACATTGTCGGTTATTATTAGGAGAATATATTTGAATAAGAGATAACATGACTAATTTAAATTTCGTCCTTCCAATCCTTCCAATATTGAGAATTTAATCCTTGAAATTGAGATTTGTAATTTAGAGAGTTTGATTCACTTTTCTAAAGTATAATCTTTCGATGCAAAACTTGGATTTATATAGTATATATTACTTTTTGTTGAAATATCTGATAACTTGTATTCCCTTAATAAGTTTCTTATGATTTGTTGAAGCTACGAAAGATATATACATATACATACATATAAATACTAGATATA
>JAJVSH010000044.1:688450-709077 GCA_021460005.1 Tetramorium alpestre | reverse complement strand
ATATATATATATATTCAGATTTTTGTTCATTTTATTTGAAAAGAGACGAACATTCCAAATGTTTTCTTTAATTTATTGCAAGTCGGAGAATAAAACTTTCCTTTCTTATTTTATATATACTAAGATATTATGTTTGAACCGAATTAAGATCTGTCATATTGCAGCCAATGGTATTAATTTTTTCAAGTTTTTGATTATAAACTGCATGGCGTGTCTCTTTTATGATTTTATTCCAGATGAAACCGGTATGTGTGCTTTAGGCTTCTTTATATATGCGAAGCTTCGTTAACTTTTTTTTGCAGGCGGTAAGTTTACAAATGCATGATTGATCTGTCTATCTAATCTAATAGCTCTCACATTAGGAATTATAACTATAATATACATATATACTATGAATTTACACACTATACGGAATAGAGATAGGTATACTTATATTTTTCAAATGTTGCAGAAGCAGTGTCAGGTTGGAGTGTTGCCTCTAGGAACAGGAAATGATTTGGCGCGCGTGTTAGGCTGGGGATCGTCGTGCGATGATGACACGCATTTACCTCAGTTACTGGAGAAGTATGAAAAAGCGGGCACAAAGATGCTAGATCGATGGAGTATCATGACATTCGAACGCAGCATATCTCTGCCATGTCACAAAGTGACTCAGCCTGACCTGGCTATAAAATCGAGCATAGCTCATCAGTATGAAGACAGCGTTCTTGCTCATATAGCAAACATTTTACAATCTGATCAGGAGAGCATGGTTATATCTAGTGCCAAGTGAGTGATCATGTAATAAAAAAGTGATTATGTAATTACAAAAGCTTTAAGTTTTGATATTTAGACAGAAATTTTCTTCCACAGAATTTTATGCGAAACAGTAAAAGATTTTGCAACACATATACTGGAAGCCAGTCTAAACACAGGGGACCAACAATTGGGAGAAAAATGCACAATACTTCAACAAAAACTTGACCTGTTATTGCAAACATTATCGAAAGAGGAAAGCTATTTATCCGATAACACAGACGAAATTGACATTGGCACTCTAAAAACTGAAACCTTTAGCAGTGTCCAGGAGAAAGGTGCTTTAGAAAAGCCAGAGAAAGAAATGACAAACTTGAAAAAAGTTAAAAGAAGAAAATGTTACATGGAGAGAGATGTTGTGATGTCTAGGTCTGTATTTATGCATATATTTACAATGTTGTACTAGTGTAAGAGGAATGTTGTACATGTTGTAATATTTACAGGGCAAACAGCCTGAAAAGAGCTATCAGGAGGCTAGTAGAACACACGGAAACGGCTGTCGACGAGCAAAACAATCCTTCGGATGACAAACAAGGCGATAAGATACCAAATATCGCCATAATATGCGACAGTTCTCCAATAAATACTATGACAGGTAAGTTTTTCACATCTATACAATGGTAAAGCACAATGGTTTGCATATTTTCGTCCTCAAACTAAACTATTGTACGCTATAATTTAGATAAAAAGCAACAACTGGATATTCCTGGTTTATCGCAAACAGATCAAATGGACACTCTAACTTTGATACCGACTTTAGAATCCGGTAGCAGCATAGAAATTTCACCTTGCCCGAGTCCTACACTCAACGTGGCATCTTTAAGCCCAATGCCGGATTTAAGGAGAGACTCGCAACCTGAAGAAATACTGACTCTTCCTGCACCCGACGGTTTCGCTGACAGACGAAACAGCGAAAACATATTACAAGAGTAACTAACTTTTAACATGATGAACTAACTTGAACTCGATGACGTATTATCAATCAAACATGGATCGTAAAAAAAATTTACCAATTAGAAAATGTCGATATAATTTTAGAGTTCTCAGTTTTGACATGGCCGCGGCGGAAACTGCTAGCATCCAGCAGGAAACTCAGACAACCTCCAACGATAATTTCCTATCGTCCGAACCGACGCAAATAGAAGTTTCCTCCGACGTTCCTGTGACCGTGACCGTTTTAGACGCGAGTACACCATCGGACGATGCGACCATACAGGACACTGCTGTTTCACCTGACACAGACTCGCTTCATTCTAGAAACATTTCGCCAGAGCACGTGCAAAAACCCGCGATAACCAAATTGGAAGCCAGAGGTAGCTGTACCAATAGTATCGTCAGTACAGATAGCATGGTTTCCGAAACTTTTGATTCCAGAAGTTACACTGTGCGAAATAGCGAGAGCGAAATCGGTAAGCACGTACCCACCAGTGCGACAAGCCTTGCAGAAGCGTTACTTTTATTTATTTCATGTCTAATTATTAGATAATTTCTCTCACACTTTTCAGGGCATATAGACAGCGATATATTCGATTCTACGAAAAGATCGGAAAGCTCAGAGATCGGGCACATCGACTCGCCGGATAATTCCGATATGCTCTCCAGCGAGACTCAGCATTCGGAAAGCGGCTTGGAGGACTTGAGTTCTCTCGGACAGGATGTGACCAGTGCGATGGGTGAGAAGTATGATTCTGTCAGGGAAGGCTTAGAGATTGAAGAGTCGCACAGATACTGCGGCTTAGCTCGATTCAGCGAAGGAAACGACATCGGGAAACAATCGTTCAAGAAAGGCATGAAAAATTTAAAGACGGATAAAGAGGTAAATGAGTGCTTGGTGGTTTATAAAATATTGTCTCGAAATTAAATGCAATAATGAAATCAATGCGTTTGGCAGGCAATGTTAAGTAAATATAAAACCGACGGCTTGACAACATGCGTACGCGTCTCAGGGATCAAATCGACGCAATCTGTGGAGACGAACGTAGTACTTGCGACTAAGTTCGAAAGCGTTGAAAAAGAAAAAGCGTCCGATTTGCTAAAACCAGTATGCTGCTTCACCGTCTCGTCGGACAATACGCAGGCCAACGAAAAATGTACCACGAATTTTCCGCCGCAGATCAGTGTTATCGTTGAGCCACCAAGCCCATCGTTGTCAATTGAGAGTCATCACAAGCTTAATTTAGATTATAAATTGGATCCGCATGACAAGCAATACAGTAGTGGCAACAGTATGGAAAGACGTAAGACGTTCGATCAACTGAATTATTCTTACATTATGTATCGACGTAAATCTCTCTCTCTCTAAATGACGTTTCTAATAATGCAGTAAGCGTGGAGCTACCCGACTCAGGCTTTTCTCCGCAAGCCACACGACGTATAAGCAGTGGCAGTTTATTGAAGGCATCAGAAGTTGTGTCGTTGGCAGCAACTACAGCTCGTCTAGGTGGCTCGAGCGTGAGCTTGCGCCACGAAAGAGCGAAATCTGTGGATAAGACGGAGGATGTGAAAAAGCTTCCTATAATAAATCCTTTGGTTCGATTACCCATGTGGCCGAGTAAGTGATGAATGCAATATCAAGATGCAACATAGTCTTCCTCGTATTGTGTAATTACTTACGTGTCTCTTGTAAATGTATAGATGTAAGTGGCGGAGCTGGTCTCATTAGTCAAGCGTTGCTGGCAAACGCAGATGCTCTGTGTGCAGCGGTATCGCCTTTAATGGATCCAGATGAAACATTGATGTAATTTACATACGTTATTTCGTAACGCACTTTTATTTATATATATTTGGCATGTGTTGTACACACGTGTTAACGAATCTTTTTTTTTCTTTTTATTCTTTTTCCTAATTATTACAGGGAAGGTTACTTTGAACGGTGCGTCATGAACAATTACTTTGGTATCGGTATAGACGCGAAGATCAGTCTTGACTTTCATAATAAGAGAGAAGAGCATCCTGAGAAATGTCGATCGCGTGCCAAGAATTACATGTGGTACGGTGTCTTGGGTTCTAAACAGTGGATACAAAAGACTTACAAAAATCTCGATCAGAGAGTTCAGCTGGAGTGCGACGGTCAGAGGATACCATTACCCTCTCTGCAAGGGATCGTTGTATTAAATATACCGAGGTATACTCTCTCTCTCTTCTTTGTGTATGAGACAATAAATACAATCTGTATATGATTTTTAATTGATTTTGTGCTCTCGAACGGCAGCTTCATGGGCGGTACAAACTTTTGGGGAGGTACGAAAGAAGGGGATCTATTCTTAGCGCCGTCGTTCGACGATCGCATATTGGAGGTAGTGGCGGTTTTCGGATCTGTTCAAATGGCTGCTTCGCGGCTAATCAATTTGCAGCATCACAGGATAGCCCAATGCCAGACGGTGCAGATTAATATCTTGGGAGAAGAGGGTGTCCCTATACAAGTTGACGGTGAGGCTTGGCTTCAACCACCTGGTATTATAAGGATTATACACAAGAATCGCATGCAAATGCTTTCTAGAAATAGGGTAAATATCCATCTATGGTTCCTTAATGCAGAAAAAGTGCCTTTGATCTGTGTATGTAATCGACAAAAAAAATATTTTGTCGCTTAGGCGCTCGAAACCTCGCTGAGAGCGTGGGAGGAGAAGCAGCGCAACACGTTAAGCGCCGTATCTCAATCCGCTTCCACTATAAGCAATACGTCGCACTCGCAATCTAGAGCACAGTTGCAAATATGTAGTAGGCCTCCTCAGTTGACCGACGAGGAACTCAATATTCTGTTCAATTTCATTGAAGCCGTAACGACCTTGGTCAAGTGGGTAAAACTGTTAATTATATCACATCCAAGCCTGGAACCTGATCTGTATCAAGTAGCTTCGCGAACGGCAAATGCGCTTGAGCAAGTACATCCGGATGGTAAAATCTTGCAAGGGGTGAGTTTTAACCGTGGACTCTAGCTCTCCCGCACACGGCAATCTACTTATCTTTCGACTCCTTCCATTTGTTAATAGATCAGCCTGAGACCTATGGTAACCGAGTTGGTATCAAGCGCGCGGCAATTGTATGAAGAATCTTGCGAGTTACTGCGCGATAAAGCCCATAATCTGGTGAGTACATGAAACGACACGTTGTTAAACAATATAATATATCAGCGAGCAGATTGAATTAAACCAACAGTTATCTCTCTGTATAACGCAGAAATTACGAGAGGATTTAGAGAACAAGTTGTCTCTAGCTCTAGCTAGTATGGAACAGGAATTACGAAAGTGTACCTTTGACGAAAGAGGCACAGGACTGGTTTACTTGCAAAATATTCCCGCGGACGATCAGGTATAGTTCTTTCTTATGCTTAATGCTGCAATGTTGTTTAAAGTCAATTATTTAAAAATACGAGTTATATGAAATTAACTATTTTCACGTATTTTGTCATGTATCTTGCATTGTGAAAGTTTACCTATACATCTTGTGATATTTACTATACATTTTATTGACATTGAATAGAAAATTCAATTAATCAAAGATTAACTTTTTATATTTGATGTGTAAAAAGAAGTTTATGTTTCATTATGGATATTCAACTCGTTCACATATATATACATATACATATATATAATTTAAACTATTACATTTTTATATGGAGAGATTTTTTGGGAGGTACAATTAATTTTTCTACTTATAGTATCTAATAATTTTTCACAAGATTAAAGTCGAATGAAGATCGAAGATCGATTTCTATATGATAAAATTATTAACTAACAATCTCAAGTCTTCCATTATAGCTATCTATATTCTCTATCTGATTTGTATTCGATATTCCATCTTACCAGAATATATTCCGAAAGGAAGATTATTAAGAGCGCTATTCTTGTAAAAAAAGTTTTAAGACGGAACTAGCTAGCTAGTTGGATTAGATACAAAGATGTGTAATATTATGAAAGCACCTCTCTTGAACATTATTACGTTCATTATATACGTTATACACGAAAATTTTACAATCTCTTTTGAAGAGAAATTTACAATTCATTATGCGTAAATGTTGTTTTTCCAAATGATAATTAATAAATTATCCTATGCTTTGTTTCGGATTGATTGAGTGCTCAATCCCAGTGCTGGTAATACGCTTTTAAGTATTAATGCTTATGACATTAGAGAGAGATAGCATTAGCATTTAGAAAACTTAGTTTTACAATGTAGCGAAACATATCATGATGCTGGTTATTTTTTTTGTACACGTGTGTATGTATGTGCGTGCGTGCATGTATTACATCTGCTGAGAGATGGGATTGCCGTTTAGAGATTGCCTCTTATTTGTTTATTCTCGCTTGCGGTTCTATTATATTTCCACAGTGAGACATGACACAGTGTATTGTGCGATATTTAACACGACGCCTATCTTCAGTTTACATTAGCAGACGCAACACACATCCAAGTATACACTTGAATTATATGCAATATTATAATACTTTTGCTTTTGTTATCGCGCCTCCGCTGTTTCTCATGAGTTTCGCGAGAGTTTGCTGCACTCGCACTTGTTGTGGTTTAATTAGCGCTGTAACAACGAAAGAGGGGAACTTTCGTGATTTTATATGGAGCCTCATTAGAGAGATGTATCTTTTGGCGAATGTATACGAATCTTGCTATAAAGTACAGCAATAAATATACAATGGAATATCTTATATTAAAGAAAGAAAAAATATATATATACACATATATTTATATATGTCTCATTAATGTACCGAAAATGTCTGTATATCTGCGGTACTTGCGCGACTTTGTGAGTCACACTATCGCCAACGAAGGCCATAGGCCATTCAACAGCTACTTTGTATGCCTTTGTATGACAAATTCGTTACGTTCACGTAATCCCGAGTGCAAATCTCCACCTGCATATGATTAGCATGATGTCTCTAACGTATGCCGTATATAATCAAAATATAGCATATCGCTTTACTACTAATCTGACTAACCGTGTACTAACCGACATCTCGAACTCTGGATCTGCAGGGAGATAAAAAAAATCGTCATCGAGGGTTGTTCTGGTTAAAGTTCCGTCGCTTCGCTGGCAACTCGGGCGGCGCGGGTCATCCGGCGCGAGATCAGGTCACCACGTGGGGCGTACAGGAGGTGTGCACCTGGCTAGAGAATCTACAGCTGGGAGAATACGCTGAGAAATTCATATCTCACGACATACGTGGTAGGGAACTATTGACCCTAGCTCGTCGCGACCTAAAGGAATTGGGCATCACCAAGGTGGGCCATGTTAAACGCATCCTGCAAGCCATCAGTGACCTCAACAACTGAGTTACCGATACACGGGTCGCGTAGAAACGTTAAAATTCCGCATCCCCGAAACGGGGAGCACGATCGTCGCGTAGATAGGTAGAGTTGGCTTTAGTAGCCCCTCTAGTTCTGGAGTCGTGTCATTCCAAGTTCGTAAGTCGACAGGACGGAAGAGGATAGCTTAGGCTTCGAGCTTCACTTGACAAAGAGAATATTCATGACATAAGACAAGTCTCTCCGTAGAGGAAATAGATGGATGATGTTCTTGCCCTGAAAATGTTCATTATGTCAACTACATTCTCGACTCAAGTGACATCGTCGGTACTAGACGATAATATATAGGGTAATATTCATCCTGCGGTAAATATCACTATATGGAAAGTATTCTTCCAAACTGACTACTACTGTACAGTGGGAGGGAAATCACTTTGCCTGTGCCAAATATCTATTCTCTATACTAAAATTCACATGGAGCAAAGCTAAATTTGTTATGCAGCGACAAATTTATATTTACAGGGCAATTCTATTTATATATCTAGACACGTATACATAGTACAAAATAGGATGAGACGCTTCATCCCCCAAGGGGATGGATTTTACTTCACTCTATTACAGAATCTATGACGAAGTCAAGACGATCTCTCGTATAAACTGCACACACATACGGAGTAGATATTCCTTGTAAAATAGAAAACTTTTTATATCACTGATTATTATAATTACAACTTAAAACTTGTAACGTCTCGAGTATATTTAGCAATTACTGCGTGTATTCCTACCGTTTGAAATCGATCGATGAATCTTATACGCGGCACGCGTGTATCTTAAACCCGCGAGTACCCGTCTCTTATGTGTCTCTCACAAAAATCAATTTATATTACATCTGTATTTTTTAACTCGTCAATTTCGGTCAATTTATTCCGTGTGTTGTCTTCTATTACTTCTATGATTCGAGTTACCGGTAATATACGATGAACATACGATGCAATCCTGTAACTATACATATACGCAGATTTTCGGCTTTCTCGATTCTCGGTGTGTGACGACGTTGATTGTGATTAGTTTGAAAAGCAATGCTTAAGCCAAGGTGCATATGAAAGTGATTCTACATATATATCTCCTTATGGCAATAAAATTTGATAATTAAGAAGAGCTAGAAATGCAAAACATGTGCTGTAGTAGGTTTAAAAAGTTGGCAAATATTATTGTGTATATGATAAGAATATTTTTTCTTCCTACGGGTTTACAGATTAGGCCTCCTCCCTGCTTTTAGAGGTCTCTTGCTCTCTGCTACCTAGATAAAACTAGTCTTCATTATCTTATCTCTGCGCGTATTGAGTTGTAAATTTGTCTATTTTTATAATCTACAACAGACATTCTCCAATTAATAATTTACTGTTACTGTCGCGCGCGTATAATAGTACAATTATTCAGACAAAGAGTCGCTCGCTACTAATTTCCCATAAGTGTAACAGTCAAATATCACTATATAATCGCACAAGTCGCAGTGCAATTTTCTCGCTTTCTGATTAAGCTGTTTGTTCGTTTGCTCTCACTTTGGTAATGATCGTGTAATGATTAAAGAATCTCGATATGAAAGCTATTTGTGCTTTAAAGTTTTAGTATTACACCCCGTAGTACGTAATTTTCACAGTTACAAATAGATGAGCATACTGTAGTGACATATTTAGTCTTGTATGATGAAACAAATAATGAATCAACAATACAAATGATTAGTCGATGAAACTTAAAATGAAGTATAATCAAACTATGGACTACTACTACTACTACTACTACTAATACTATAATAATTACACAAAGAATACTGTTATTCTTATCGTAATTGAAGATGTAGGCTCCTTATTTAGGCGATATAGCTTGCCACAGGTTCTAATGTTAATGTGTTATTAGACTTTTATATATACATATACATATATGTGTGTATGCATATGTGTATGTATGCATATATATGTATATGTATATATATTTACTTGTACTATATTTTCGTCTTTTATACAATGTCTTGTAATTCAAGACACTAACGAACTTAATCAGCTTATTTGCAATACTGAAAAAAAATTTCCTTACATTCCGAGGTATATCTGAAAGGACAAAAGTGCCTATTCTTAAGAAGTCACTAATCTTACATACAGACAAGGAATACGGACGTAGAAAGTCTATATGTTATGTGTACATGAAGAATGTTACATGCGTTAATCACATTGTACTTTATATCCTTTTTTAGTTTTAATTTACGAAAAATTAAAAAATACGAAATCATAATTCGTAAATGCAATACCAATGTTTTAGTCTTATGTAACTTTATGAAAATTCATTACGATCATGCAACAAAACGTCGCATTTTAATAGATTACATTGTTGCAATAATGTAATACAGTATTACATAGAATAATATTATATTCGACAATTTTTAATTTATACAATGTTTGAAATTTATATATCTTTGAGGGAGAAATTAGAAATCACTCGAAATTATAATGTTTAAATATAATAATTAACTTCTTTTATACATTTGTGTAAAATTTAATATCTCTTGGTAAAAACAATTTATTGAATATCTAAAAATCTAAAAATTAAATCAATTTTTCGAGAAAAGAAAAAAATGATTTAAATGAATTACATAACAATTGTCTTATTAAAATTATTACTTTAAACTCTGTAATCTTTGTAATACCTTGTTTAATACCTGTCAGTTTTCATAACTTGATCTGCTCTCTTTCTCTCTCTCTCTCTTTCTATCTCTCTCTTTTTACATGTATATGTACATATATAGAAATAATTCCGTCAATGTTATCTCGTATGTATTCCTCAGATATTCCTGCAGTAAGATTATTAATATACAGAATTGACAATCTCGTATTATCGTGTGTAATCCACACGTATATATAATAAGGTCGTACATTATTATAATATATTTCTTTCCAGAGTGTGTACTACACGTTGTTTTGTATACTTATTAAAATAAAACAATTGACAAAACATACCTCACAAGTTACGACGAAAGGTTGGAAAGGTATGTCGATACACAAGCCAGCGTATTTAATCAATTACTGTTCCTAGGGATATATATCGTTTTACTACATTATTAATAATATATGTATTCGATCCCTATAAAGATAAAGCGATTTCGAAGGAGTTTGAAAAGAATAGTATTCGTAGAGTTTTCTAGAAACCTACTTACACCTGTATATACGTTTTCTTTCACTTGGGACGTATCCTGTGCTTTCTTTTCTTTTCTTCTGTTTTTTTTTCAAATTTATACGTTGTGAGACCATTTTACCATTTTATCTGTGATAAATTTTGCATAGCTGCTTTATCCTCTAATTTTAATGTGTTATTGTGTAAGTCTGAATGGACGAACAGATGTGCAAATACATCTGTTCATGTGCATATACATCTTTTCTATTCTTATTCGGTGTATATGTATGTGTGTGGGGGGGAGGATCTATGGGTGTGTGTATATGTATGTGTGCGCGTTAATTTTTGTTATTCCTGTTTTTAGGACTATCTCTGACTTAAATAATTTTGAAACACACGCACATATATATATATATATTTATTTATTTAAAATCAGTACGTAGAACTGGCTTAAAATCATTACTTTAAAATATGTATTTGCGTTTACATGTAGTAAATAATCTGAAAATTTCTAAAAATATTTGAAATATATATTTACTAATCAAAACATTTCGTGAGAGATTGAAAAATTCTAATTGAAATATTTATATGAATAAATTTATTCACTTTAATTTTTGAACTATTTCATTATCTTTTGCCATTAGAAAAATCCACCAGGTCCAAACATATATATCTTGCTTTTGTAACTTCTTCAACTAATATTGTTTTTAATAAAACCTTTTAAAATCATACATATATATGCGTGTATACAAAATGATCATAGCAACATTTTAAACAGTTGATCAATACATTTTATAGTTTTAAATGGAAAATAATATATAGATTGATAAATACATCCAGAAGACGTAGAAAACCTCCGATTTGCAAAGTAGGAATATAAGTACAGTTACAAAATAAATCTAAAACTATACTGTGATAAAAGCTATCTATAATACAAGAAAAATTTTTAATATTGTCTCTACGATATTAAAATATTTATCCGAATATTTTAGCACTGTACAGGATTTATTTTAATTATAAGATTTTCCTATATCGTTTTTCTTTTAATTAAGATTCGACATAAACACTTAAATGTGTACCTAAGAATGTAAATCAGTCTGTGTCAAACATCTTCGTTTACAGAATTTTTATTTTAATTCCCTATATTTACATTATTATTCTGGAACTGCATTCTAGGGACAGCTTAGGATTTATATTTCATTAAGTAATATTCAGTTTTGCTGTCTATTTAGGTAATTGAATGTTAAAAATTTGATATAAAGAATTTTGTAATTATTTATATTCATTGTATCATTTTATTGTATGAATATTATCTCTTGGAGATCATTTCGTGGAGATTAAGAAAAAAAATTGGTTAATTTGTAGTAATACAGGCCTTTCGCAAACATACTTATATTTGCAAATTAAAATTGGTTTCATAATGATTTTTTACAATAAAGCTAAACTTTCGAGGAAGAAATATTAATTAATTTCTTCCGAACAATTCAGAATCATTATGATACCAGGCATATAAATGGCAATTTATCAAGCAATATTTTAAAATACAGGATTTATAATTATAATTACTGCAGAAATGATTGATATTAATAAATATCAATTTAATAATCTGTTTTATTGTAGTCCGAATGTGTGAACATTTTTATCTATAATTTCTTAACTTTCATTTTTTTCTATGATATTTTATATCCTATGATATTTTCAAATTTTGTATCTCAAAAATAATTGCTAATGTCGAATATGCTTTCCAAGCATTTGTATATGCGTTATAAATCCTGTGCTGTATAAGGAAAGTCTCGCATTGTATCGAAAAAGCCATTAAGAACGAACGTGTTCAATCTGTTATATATGAACACTTTATATATCTATTTTCGTCAAGACAATTATGCATAATTTCTACATGTATTAATCTTTTTGTACTTAAGTGTATAAATATTACAAATTATATTCACGCTGTATAAAAAAAATCATTATTCTATAATAAAGTTAAATCTCACAGTTCAGTAGTTCAGAACCTCTACATTATTTTTTGTCTGGAATTAAATTTATATGAAACTTCACTAGTAAAAAAAAAATATTTCACTTATTAAAATTATAAGTTATATATAAATTGTTTTCTTTATTTTCTTGTCTTCATGTTTTTCCGCAATAAAATTCAATTATTTTTATAGTGGAAACTATTTTAATAATATTACATTCACAGAATTGCTTTTCAGTCAAAATATAGCTATATAAATTTGTTTTTTTTTAATTTACTTTAAATTTACTTTTGACAGTTTGATCAATTTGTAATTAAATAATATATTTAATATATATATATAATAATATATTTAATAATATATTTAATAATATATTTAATAATATATTTAATAATATAGTATAAATTCTCAGGAATCACAACGCTGTAATCGCAACAATGTTCTGNCTTTTCCCAAAATTTCCATCATTTCAGCAACAGGTGGTCCGACCTAGGAAGAATTGATATCATATATATCGATATTATCGATATATTTTTCCATAATAAGAATAAATTCAGATGTTATATTTACCTTTACGCCACTCATAACGCTTCTCAGAGTTTTCATTAAGGCAGCGAATGGAATTCCATTCTTCTTGGCAAAATCCTTCAGGTATGACGCCATCCAATCGGTCGTGTAATTGCTAGCATCTATTTCAATCAATTCCGCGTTTAATAGTTTAATTGCATCTGAAATAATAACATAGCTTTGACAAAAGGGATTCGATATCTCTATCTCTGGAATATATACCATATTATATAGAATATATGCGTGTGTGTAATAAATATAATGAAAAGAGATATTAATACCTGAACATCCAGCTTGTTTAACATTTGGCATAGAAGATGGAACGATCCATAAAAATGCTAAATCGTCTTTGACGAGATCACTGAGTGTTGATATTCTGTTTTGTGCCCACTTTAATGTAGTCATTATGTGATCATCATCCAATTGCAAATTTCCATCATTTTTCCTAAAATAGAAATAATACGAGTTTCTTGTTGAACAGTTGAAAGTATTATTAGCAATACTGCAATATATGGAATTAAACATACCATTCTGGGAATGCTTCCAACACTAATTTTTTAATTCTCTCAATTAAAAAATTATGGTTTTTTTCATTTTGTAATAAATTTGCCATTTCTAATTTGTTAAATTCCAACAGTTTCTCAGGCATAAGTCTGCCAGAACTCGATTTTATTTTATTAATATCAAACTGGAATGGAAAACAGAATGTGTGTATTTGAAATTTGTCAACGTACTACAAGCCTCAAATACAGATGTAAGAGGAAACTTGGTTACAGTAGCAATTACCTGTTTAATTAATTCGTGATAACTGTAAAGATCTTGTCTCTCCTGTTCTCTATGGAAACCACCACCAGCTCCAATCACGTAATTCAATAAGGCTAATGGAAAAATACCCTGCTTCCTAAATGACTCTACCTTTATGTCACCTTGTCTTTTCGACAACTTGGATCCGTCTGCGTTCATTATTAAAGGTAAGTGTCCATATACGGGAGGATTCCAACCGAGCGCTCTATAACAGATGAAAGAATATTTATAATACAGCACAGAGCCAATTTATAAGAATCTATACTTGGAATATTCAATTATCTCTCAAAACTACTTACTTGTAAAGCATAATATGCTTAGGTGTAGAAACTTGCCATTCAACACCCCGTAAGACGTGAGATATCTCCATAAAATGATCATCGACTACATTTGCAAAATGATAAGTAGGATATCCATCTGACTTTACGATAACTGGATCTCCTTCAGACTTGGTAATATCGTGCAGCACGTCTCCATAAATTATATCGTGGAAGGCTTCCGGTATGGACGATAACTGAATGTTTTGAAGATATTCAAAACAAAAAGAGTGACTGTTATAAATCTACAACTATCGGTTTATCTGTCAAATTAAATTTACTTTACGAGAGCTCGCACCTCACATACCTTGAATCTAATGCAATAAGTTGAATCTTTCCGAAGCCGTTCCTTCACTTCATCCCTAGTGAAATGCCGACACCTGTTGTCGTATTTAGGCACCTGTCCAGATTTCATCGCCTCTCTCCTCAACAATTCCTGTCTCTTGTCCGTACAGAAGCAGTAATAGGCGGATCCATTGTTCAATAGTTTAAGTACCTGTTCCCTAGAAGTAATGAGCCGTCTTATTTCAGATTGCGATAGACATTTCAGATTTGCTATTTTGCCACAGAAAGCGAAATACTAGCGGGATGCTGAGAGATTCTGCCGGCATGCAATTCATAGCCAAACATACACAATGATTGCATACTTTGCAACCATTTAATTGCAGGTGAAATGGCAAAGTGAAATGGTTCTGTTGACGTATACTTGTATAGTTCAAGCCTCGACGACTGCACGTAAGGGCTAGCGGGACCGCCTCTGGTAGGATCTTCGTCGGGTATAATCCCTGCCCACAGCAAATCATCCTGGAGCTTTTCTATCGCCCCAGGAACCGTTCTTGCCCGATCGGTGTCCTCGATCCTCAAAATAAACGTGCCGTTGTTGCTACGGGCGAACAAGTAATTGTACAGCGCGGTACGCAATCCTCCCAAATGCAAGTGGCCTGAAAACAAACGAAACGTGAGAGCAGCGAAATACCCATCTAATAATCCCGGCAATAAAGTTAAGCCGAGAGCATTTTTTTTTTTTTTTTTTTCAAGAGGAAACCGGCACAAACCGGAGCGACGAAATTATTATATATACCGGTAGGGCTGGGCGCGAATCTAACCCTCACGTGATACTTTTTGAAGAGCCGCCTCTGCAACAGCTGGAGACTCGTCGCGCGGAGTATGCTACGCTGCATCCTCGTTTGCGGCAAGTCGTTTCGTGTGTGCCACGCAACGCGAATATTTCGCTTCTATTCCTTCCGGCGCCGACCAACCCGAACCTCCAAACTCGTCCGGCTTTGACTTTACGTGTCGCGCGCCGCGCTTCTAGCGACGTTCTTTACGCGAGTAGATATCGCCGCGCTTTAACATTCGCTCTACTTCTTGCCCTTTGCAGTTGAATTTTTCATCCCTATCTTTTTTCTTTCTTCTCAAATACCTAATTAACTACATGTACATACATACATACACTACCGGTTAAAAGTTTTCTCAAAATTGTGGGGTATCAAATCAAAATTCGTTTATTCCACTTTTGCTATTTTATTTGATTTCGCAACTCCAAAAGTTTATAAGTGTTATATTTAATAATCTGAGTATTTTGCAAGGATCGGTAAAACTTTTGTGGAGTTGCGAAACCAAATAAAAAATATGTTTCCTTTAATTTCCACAAAATAGTAAAAGTGGAATAAACGAGTTTTGATTTGATACCCCACAATTAACAACTTGTCTATAAGTAAAATAAATGTATAACTATAATCAAGAATAGGAAAACAAAAATTCAGTGTATTTTAATAAAAATTAACACATAATACTATTAAGGCAAAAATCGTCTGTTAGAAAAAGAGGCGTCTGAAGAAATTAAAATAATGCAATGGAGCTATCGTAATCTCTTGGCTTATTAAATTATCATAAGATGGATCGTCAGGAAATCGATGTCAGGTGCACAACAAACATTGGACGCAATTTAAAAAATAGTTTTAAAAAGGCTGAAAAAATATTAAAAAATTTATAAAGGATCCCGCGATTAATACAACGCGGTTTTTTTTACAAAAAAATCAATTTAATCGCCTGAATAACGCGGTATTAAATTAATTTTTATTAAAATAAATTGAATTTTTGTTTGTTAATTAAACTTATACATTTTACATTTCCAGTTTTTTACAGTTACAAATTTATTTTACTTAATATAGACAAATTGTTAATTTTGAGTGTCCGGAAACTTTTGACCGGTAATGTACATGTGCCTCGCTCATCTCAAGTGCAAAAATACGACACGGTGCAGTTACAAGTTACAAGGAACAGTCCTATGTTTCAGTATTCACAAGTTACTTCTTGAATTTGAATATTTGAATTTGCGCGCGACAATTCAAATTAATCGCTTTGTCAACGATTTCTGGAAGGGACGATGAAAAGTTTGAGGAGAATACGACCAAGGCAAACGAAGGCATGTTCAAACTACTAGTTTGTCTGGTCTCACTGCAAGGAGAATGAAAAGAGAATTGGGTTGAGAAATAACGATGCATTTAACTGCTCTTGCCAAGTTGCTCACTTTAATTCTCTATCACCTTCGCGTTATAAATATTACATCTAGATTCTCGATTCTATCTTCTTCTCGACATTCATCTCTCTCTTCCTCTCTCCCTCCCTCTCGATCCGATAAACCCAGTATCAGGCTTAAAGCATGTGGATTGTACACTTATACTCAACTTCGTAAACGAGCACTTTACAGAAGACAAAAGTGTCCGAATATTCTCTCTTTACACAATCTTTCGTTAATGCGTTACATATATTTACACCCTTCTTTCAGTAATGACACAATCGTGTTACAATTTATATAATGCGACGCCGCGTAAAAGCGATCGACAGATGTGGGACGTAACAACGTATCCCGCAGACGATTTGTACGTTATACCCGATCATATTTTACACTTCCTTCCCTTCTTCATCGATACAGATAACTTTCGAAATCCACAAGGATTATCGAAAAGGTTTAAGGTGTTTAAGAAAACATGCGCACACTCACTCACTCACATACTACACACACACACACACACACACACACACACATTCTCTCTCTCTCTCTCTCTTTGCACGATTAAGTAAAGCAGTCATATAAACCAAACGATTGCAACGATTGAACCTCGTCTGTTATAAAAATAAAACACCAAGTTTTGTATATTAATCAACCTGCCATTTTGGCGTTGAGATTTAACAAAACAGAGCTCCGCTTGATGAAATCTTTCCGCTGTAACTATAATTGTGACGTTTGTCATCGAAATAACATTCGAAATAACAAGATTGAGCAAATAATTTCGTAAAGTGTATAGCTTTTTACAAGTTTACACCGGATCTAAAAGCAGACCTGTACACTCCTCTGGACGAAAAAAGGATTATATTATTTTATAACGCGACACGATATATATACATACATACACACACACACACACACACACACACACACACACACACACACACACACACACACACACACACACACACTCGTTTTGCACATGGAGTTCTCTCATTCGTCATATCGTTTAATGCCGAAAAAATAAACGTACATATTACGTGTAAATTTAGGACTGTAAATACGATCGGGATATTCGGTTAATCCGAGTATTTGCTATCAGAGATTTAGCTTAATCAATTCTCTAAATTGCTCAATTCAATTGCTTCAATTCAGATATTTGGACGATTCAGGTCTTGATATAAAATCTATCAGAGTTGACAAATTTTGAATCCAAATTATTTACGCAAAGAATATACACTCCACGTCTATACCTACAGTCCTGGCGTAAATAAATAAATATACGCGGGCATTTTGATCGCATAGACATAACGCTCTTTCGATCAAAAATTTGGCATGAATTGAAAAGGACAGATTAGAGATCACGACGTGGAATGCTGAGACGGGGTAAGGCTGCCAGTATGCTCGGGACTGTGCTTCTGCTTTTTCCTCTTTTTCTCCTTCTTCCGCTTCTTCCTAGCCTCCTTTTCCTCGTCGTGTCTCTTCTGCTTCTTATGCTTCTTTTCATGCGTATCGGAGCCACCTACGTCCGTCGTTGCGGTCTCCTGTCCGCTGAGCACCTCCCCAGGCTTATGCTTGTGTTTTTTATGCTTATTCTTGTGCTTTCTCTGAGGGGCTTGATTTATGTATCTATATTGTTCTGGCAGCTGCAAAGTTACATTATACAGCTTAGCAATTTGCACACGTACATATATTTGTATGTTTTAGAAACAAACATATACGTATACATAAACATGTACACGTCTATTGATAATAAATTGATATTAAATTTAATATTTTTATTTAATGTAAGGAGATGAGTATACTTACTGGGCCAGGATGCAATCGAAAGCCAGCAAGCTGGACACTCGTTAAAGGCAATAGTTCCTTACCACCTATAGGAGGTTTCTCAATGACTGATCTTAATGAACTGAGAAAAAAGGAATGGAACATGAAGGAAAAATTGGCGATGTTTCAACCTGGTCTAATGAGAGTTTAAATTACCTGTTATCTTGATGTCCAGGTCTGTCTATAATACCAGGCAAATTTGGCAAAAAAGACGACAGCTGTTCTTTGAGCTTTTTACCACTGAATTTGCTATAGGAGTGTTCCAGACCATAATAAGCCATCAAATTTGTTGCCCCGGTGAGTTCACTTTCCCCTGAAAGAGCCAGCAGCACATTTATCTCAACACCCATAAGTCAAAGAGTTTATTATTTTTTTTGAGCTCTGTAATCTCTAGTTGTACATAGTTTGCAATCAGTTATGATATCTGTTCCGATTTCATAGAAATGATTCTCTCGTTACCTGGGGGTTCCTTCATCAGATAAAATGGTCCACTGTGGACAATGGAAGGGTTTTTCCCGAGGGAAATGGTCGTCTTTAGCGTTCCTGTAGAATCTTGACGAGATACGACTGGGGACCGTGCTCCTCTCGGCGAGGACTTTGGCGAGTATTGCTCCACTTTACTGCGAAACTGATCGCCCATCATCATCCTGTCGCTTCAGTTTCGCGCACCTTTATCAAAAATAACGCAACAAAGAGAAGCACTTGCTGCGAAGGAGTATCGAATATCGAAAGACAGAATCAACTGTTTGATGAAAGCCGGACACCTGACTTGCGTAGACTGCCAGGTGCTACTGCTCTCTATTCTATTCAGTTCTACTCGACACAGTGTGTGACTGCAGTTTCTGCAACGCCGCTGATAACGACCGCTGCGACGAGAAAGGCGATCCAGGTACGCTCGCGAGGAAACGGATTGCGCGCATCGCCGCGCAATCGACTCGGAAGGCACGTCGACGCAAGGTCCGTCGGAATTCTCTCTCTCTTTCTCTCCACCGGTGTCTCCACGACCGCTCGCTGAAGAATCGCGTGAAAATCAAGTACGTCCGCTGTCAACTGCCCGCTATCATGCTTCCCTCCGTCGTTGACGCTGGTCACGGATCACGGCAAATGCTTCTCTTGTTAAACTCTACGCGAGGCAATTGCACTACTCGGATCTGCTCTCCGCACACACGTAGCAACAATACCTAACGCGCATCCACTCCACTTGTCCCTCGTTCCCACTCCTCGTCAAGCTTAAGAATCGTCTACAATGGCCGTAGATGTAAGGGTGCCTTTTCATGCAGCGAATTTTTCGTTGCAAATGGGTGCATCTAGTAGCGCAACCGCTCCCTGAACGGCAAAGTAGCGATTTGACGTGATTGGTTCTTACTGTTAGATCCAACCAATCACGTTAAATTGCTACTTAGCCGCTCAGGGAGCGATTGCGCTACTGGGGGCCTATTCTCGAACTCGTACAAAAAATTTTCGCATATGAAAACGACGCTGCGCAATCATTGATTGATGTATAATTTGAGATCTAAAAGGTGTACTAATCAATGATCGCGCAATGTCGTATGCGAAAATTTTTCGTACAAATTCGAGAATAGGCCCCCTGGATGCACCTATTGGGCACGTTCAGCAGACAAAGCTGCTCAGTGAGCGCTTTGTAATTCTTTAATACGATTGGCTCTCACCTTTGGTTCTTTATTGGATCTAAGGGCCAATTCCACAATTTACTTTAACTGGAGTTTAACTAACGATACCCAATAGGAGAGTTTGTTTTATATAAAACAAATTCTCCTATTGGATATCGTTAGTTAAACTTTGATTAAAGTAAATTGTGGAATTGGCCCTAAGTGTAAAAACCAATCGTATCAAAGAATCACAAAGCGCTCACTAAGGCCCAATTCCACAACTTACTTTAACCGAAGTTTAGCTAACAATATCCAATAGAAGAGTATGTTTTATATAAGACGAATTCTTCTATTGGATAGTGTTAATTAAACTTCGGTTAAAGTAAGTTGTGGAATCGGGCCTAATAGCGTTTTCGACTGAAGCGGGTTAGTCCAACTCGGGTTAATTTTCGACCAATCACAGTTATTCTTCTAAAGAATGGAGTAACCGTGATTGGTCAGTTATAAAAAAAAACAAACCCAACCCGGATTAGTTTTGCTTCAGTCGAAAACGCCATTATGCTCCTCCAGATTTCTTACCTCCATGGGAGTCGCCATCTTGAGTGGTCAACCTTCCCACGTCTCATTCTTCACTCCCAGGCATTTATGCTCCAGATAGTCCAGATATTCCTACCTCCGTGATTAAGAACCGACTAAATTACCGGCAGTCGCAAGCGAGCCTTCATAGAGTGCGGACCTTTCCGTGTGCGTCTCTACGAGCGGTTTTAGAAGTGACGATCATCTAACGTGTGCGTGCCTG
>JAJVSH010000044.1:663089-688121 GCA_021460005.1 Tetramorium alpestre | reverse complement strand
CTTAAGGCATTTCTTCCCTCTTACAAGGCCTACAGAATCGGTATAATAAAAAATATTCCGCAAGAATTTGATCTCAACGAGGAAGCCGAATATTTTGAATCAAAATATAAAATCACCGAACTCCACCGTCTTAACCGCCGTGTACGCGAAGGTGATACCTTCAAATATGTCCCGTCCCGCACAGTGTGCGTTAAATTCGAAGGCCAATTTCTTCCCAAATTCGTCTACTTGTTTAAAGTTAGACTTACAGTCACACCGTATATTCCTAGAACTAAAATATGTTATGCATGTTTCAGAGTCGGACATGTGGTCAAATCCTGCAGGAGCAAACCTCGCTGTCTTCTGTGCGGGTCGATCAAACATCCAGACAATATTGTTTGTTCCCTTAAAGACTCTCCACCTACCTGCATCAACTGTGGCAAAAACCATCTAGCTACCTCCTCTGACTGTCCCCTTATTCTCGAACAGCAACAAATCCAATCTCTGGCCGCTGCCCATAACATTCCTTTATTTGAGGCTAGGGAAAAATTACGCTCTTCTTCCTCTTTTGACGGGAACCCTACGCTTGATTTCAATAACTTCCCCCTCCTTAATTCAACCCCTCATAACTCTCCTAAAGGAAACCTCTCCCCTCCCTCCTTTACATCTAACAATTTCTTCTCCCCCCTCGCACTCGATCGATCCATTTTTGAAAATCCTCAAATAACTAAGCCCTATGCTAGTTTCTTCAAAAAACCACCTAATTCACCCTCCCAGACTTTTGATAACACCTCTAGGAAACCAAAAATACCCAAATCCTCTCCCTCTACTTCTGTTTCAGTAAATTCGGGGAACTCCTACACTCGTTACACTAATAGACTCTCCGAACAACACAGAGAAGCCCTGTTTTTCCCCGACGGGCGCTCCCCCTTCGGATCACAAATACCCCCTACCCCTTCCCCTAGCGCACATTCCCTTCTCCCCCCCTCTACTTCCTCGTCTCTGTCTCCTCCATCTTCCCCCTCTCTTAACGGGGAGACGTCACAAGACTCTCATGATTCTCCTTCAACAAGCCTTCCCCATTTTCCTCCTCTGTTCAAAGACATGATGGACAACTTCCTTAGAGAGTTCATGTCCATTTTTATTAAATTTAATGGTTTTATGTTCTCAAATTTCAATCAATTCTCGTCTGATCACCTCAACCATTTCGATGATTCATCCCTTGCACGTAATTCTTCTCATTCACTCCTTTCGCAACACATTCAATCATAAAAACTCTATAAATAAATTCAGCATCATGCACTGGAACTGTCGAGGTGTTTCCGGCAAGCTGCCTGAGATATATCGCATTTCCCAAGACTTCGATGTCATCTGTTTACAAGAAACTTTACTCCTCCCTTCAAAAAGATTTCATGTGAAAGGATTTCTAAACTATAGATTAGATTGCTGTCCTACTTCTAACAGGGGTATTTGTATCTTAGTCAAACATAACTTAAAGGTCTCTCTTGTCGACTTATCTGACTATCATCATCCCTCCATTGAAATTCTAGGAGTTGAAATTCTGTTTCGCTCTTTCACTCTTCTTCTGGTGTCAATTTATCGGCATCCTAACATTAATACACCTCTGTCTGTCTTCACAAACCTTTTCTCGCTTCAAAATAAATACAAGCATCTCATTATGCTTGGTGATTTCAATGCACATCATCCTGCGTGGGGGGCCGACAAAAGCAACAGTGCGGGCAACTCCGTCATTCGGGCACTTGAAATTTACAATTTGCGCTTGCTTAATTCTAAAACTCCNACATTGCTTCATTCTTCTCATGGATCTTATTCTACTATTGACTTAGCCTTTGCATCTCCGGCTATGGGGCCAATCAGCGAACTTTCCGTTTTGTCTGATCCTATGGGCAGTGACCATTTTCCTTTATCCATCGATATTTATAATAACATTCTTCCTTCGCAACATTTTATTCACAAAATAAAGCTCTCTAAGGATGAACTTAAAACTTTATCTCATATCCTTAATTCGAACTCAGATTTTCTTCTTAACTGTATATCCTCCGATCCAGAGGCAGATTACAATAAATTCATCAACTTTATCATAGAAAATATCAACTATATCTCCTCACATCCCGTCGGACCTGGTCCTAAAACTGTTAACCCCCGCGGTAATGCTGCTCCATGGTGGAATGAGGCCTGTGACGAGGCCATTGAAGTTCGCAAAGGCGCTTTAAAAAATTACAAAAATCACTCTACTATGGCCAATTTCATCAAATACAAAAAAGCTGTGGCTTATACCCGAAAAATTCTACACAAACAGAAAACTCTAGGCTGGCGTAAATTCTGTTCTAAGTTCAATTCCAAAACTCCAACCTCTGAACTTTGGAACTTAATTCGCTCTTTTAAACAAAGAAACGTCGGAGGTTCTACGATGGACTCCTTTGTTTTCCAGAATCTCTGTAACGCTGCCATTGAAAAAATATGTCCGCCCTCCTGTTCGCCTCCCCCGGAATTGTCGCTATGCTCCATGAAATTCAGAGATTCGTATAATCATAAGATTCAACTTTGGATGGATGATCCACTAACCGTTAACGAACTGAATTTGGTCCTCGGGTCATTCAAGTTACATTCTTCTCCAGGTCTTGACCAAATCGATTATAAGATCATCTCACATCTTCCGGATTCTTATCTGGAATTCTTAGCGGGATTATTTAACCGTATTTTTCAAAAAGGTGTCTTTCCAGAGTCTTGGAAGAAATCTTTAGTTATTTTCATCCCCAAATCCAACAACAAAGGTGTGAGGCCTATCTCTCTCACTTCCTGTGTTCTCAAATTCATGGAGAGGTGTCTCTATAACAGACTCAGATGGTTCGTGGAATCCAACTTNATAATCCCTGATATTCAATTCGGCTTCCGCAGTTATAAATCTTGTGTAGATAACCTGGTTATTCTCACTAATTTCATTCATTCTGCATTTCTCAAAAATCACTACGCTGTCGGTATCTTCTTGGATATCAAAGGGGCCTTTGATAACGTCATCCCCAGCATTTTAATTCGCGATTTAGAGGAAATAGGTGTTCCTGCCCAATCAAGAAAATTTTTCGAAAATCTCATTCTCACNAGATACAATTACTTTGTTAAGGATGGAACTCTCAGCCCTCCCTATACTTCCAACCTGGGTACTCCGCAAGGTTCGATCTCCAGTCCCATTCTCTTCAACATCTACCTTCGTAATATTAAAAAATATATTAGTTCCGAGGTCCACTTATTACAATATGCGGACGACCTTGTAATTTACTGTTCGAACAAAGATCTTCAAGTTGCCTTGAATCATTTATAAATCTCTCTTAACTCCGTTTCTAATTTTCTCGAANCCAGAGGCCTCGAACTCTCTCCCCCTAAATCACAAATAGTTGTTTTCAACCGCAAGAGAAACCCTCTCCCTCACACCAATTTTCCCACCCTATATAACCAACCCATCCCTCGATCACAGTCTGTTAGATTTCTTGGAATCATTCTCGACNACAATCTTTCAGGCCGCAGTCATTTCGAATACATATTATCTAAGGGTCGTAAAATAGTCTCCATCATCTCTTCACTGGCTTCGGTTTGGTGGGGTGCTCACCCTCAATCCCTTCTTTCTATTTATAGATCTGTCTTTAGAAGTTCCATAGAATATGGCTGCCAAATATTTCCTACAAAAAATAATAAAGGTCTCTTTAATGCCATCCAAAGATTACAATTTCAGGCTATAAGAAAAGCTATGGGGTATCGTCAGTCTACACCCATTAACGTCTTACTGTATGAAGCGAGAGAACCCCCTTTTCGCTTCAGACATCAGGCTTTATCTATCAAATACCTGTATAAAAACATGTCGCTTAATTTGAATCCAGTTATTAATAGTCTCAATTCTCTATCTTCTTCCACTCGCTCCAGATCNAAAAGACTCTCTGCTATCAAATCCATTCCTCTTCTCAAGCTTTTCATCAGTCGCAAATATATTTCCAANATTATTCATAAATCTGTCTCTCCTCCAGCCTTCTCTCACGACTTTCAATCTTTCATTTTACAACCTAAATTCCCCTCCCTCAACCTTCCTGTTTCCCTAGATTCTCCTCCAGAAATTGTTAATGGCTCGTTCATTTTCGCGACTAGCTCACTTACTTCCGGGGCGATCACTTTTACACGGATGGCTCTAAGTCCTCCCCCACACAAGCAGTCGGAGCAAGCATTTTCTCACCAGAGCTTTCGTTCCAAAAAAAAATTAAACTCCCCCCCGAAACCTCTGTTTTTTCGGCAGAGGCCTGGGCCATATATGAGACTCTTCTCTTTATTCTTCACACAGAAATCTCCTCCTCTGTTATCTTCACAGATTCACAAAGTGTCTTGGATGCTATATGTTCTTACAACATCTATCATAGGAACTATATTATTTCCCGTATCAAATTCAAAATCCTGGAAATATATCGCAAGGGTTATACCCACAACATAGTATGGATTCCTTCTCATAAGGGTATTGCCGGAAATGAGACAGCGGANAGACTCGCTAAGGCAGCCTCTATCAATGGTTCCAGAATAAAATTTTTAATTCCGTATACGGATCTTCTTACTGACTCCAAAGTCAGCCTCAAAAACTTAACGAATGATTATATGGATAACTCCTTCCGTTATAAAGGTATTAATTATTATCTACGATTTTATGATAAGGTAGAATACCCTTGGTTCTTTAAACTCAGTCTTAACCGCGAGGAAATCGTCATTGTAAATAGAATCCGTAGTGACCATTACAATTTGAATCAAAGTTTGCACCGCAAAGGATATATCACTTCTAGCGCCTGTCCCTGCGGCGATCCTTATCAGGACATCAATCATATAATTTTTTACTGCGATCTTACCAGAACTTATGCCTCTCCTCTTATTAAATATCTAAAACACAGATACCCTACGCTACCCATTGACATCTTCCCCATTCTACTAAATCCCTCTCCCAAATTATGCCGTCTTCTTGTAGCGTTTTTCAAATCGATAAAAACTCCTATTTAATCTTCTTCTATTCCTTTATGTATCTTTATTCTTCCATCTACATTCCCCTCCCCCCACATAATCAAACAATCATCGATGTGTGCATACTTAAATTTACCGGGCTAGTTCACATCCTTCGCCCTCTACGAGAGTCTCACATATCACTCCAACTTAACGAATGATACTTGGACCTACAGTAATTTTGGAGTTTCCACTCTCATGCATTAGAAGTCTTGACCGTATCGAACCCGATGTTGGGGATCGAGAGCCATTAACCAAAGAAGAAGAAGGTTGCATCGCTTGCACTTTACATAACCTCTCTTCTCCGGACCGGAGTATATATGTAAGAAGCGTATATGTATCACCATATGTATACGAACGAATGGGGAAGCGGACGCGAAAATCGAAAAATGATGTGATACAGTACGTAAGTGACGTGTGCAGTAACTAGCAAATATTGGATACTCTGTCAGAGCCCCAAACAGACGGATTTTGTCGGCCGTGCTGACGTCGGGTCAATGTAACGAGGCTATTTTAACTGCGAGTTTCGGACCTGACCCTGAAGTATCGGGCATTTGCGTCGCATCACGTTTCCACGCTGTTATTTCTGCCTCTCGAGATTGATATCAATAATTGATCACGAAGGTAAAAGACTACCTGGATAGTCAAAGAACAGATCTTATCGAATAAAATGTCGTTTAGAAAATAAATATTGTTGTATTTCTATTTATGGAAACCATATTTGTGTATTAAGTACAGACTTATGACAAAATTTAGTAATAATCATGAAATAAGTGCAAACTTGTATATGCTAAAATTAATGAATAAATAAAGCCTAAATGGGCAATAAATAATATCAAAGATGACTTATTATAAAGTAAATAATTTATAATAAATCAACATGTGTTTTGACTTCACATAGTCATTTTCAGCCATAAAATTACAATTAAAATATGTGGCTGTTTGCGAGTTTAAAAATTATGATATCCATAATTAAAAATTTTTCTAATTTTTTATGATACTCTAATTATAATTACTGAAGAGGACTCAGTGAAGTCAAAACATTCTGTTTTGATTTATGTTGTAATAATGTTGATTTATTATCAATTATGTTGATTTATTATCAATTATTTTATAATAAACTTAAATCATCTTTGATGTTATTTATTAATCACTCGTTTTGTTCTTATTTATTCCTTAATTTTAGCAATAACATTTTAAAGCTTAAGTATGTTCATTTGCTTCATTTCTTCACACATCTCGAAATATTACTTTATTATATCAAAATATTATGAAAATTAATTTTCCCTTTTCATAGATGGGCGACATTAAATATTATGGAAAAAGAAGAAGTATTGTAAGAAGGATTGGATCTTTTTTACCTCTGAAGCCTCCGCCAAAAATATACGTCAGTGTGACGCCGTTACATTTGATGACAAATTCAATGATTAACGAGGAACCTAGTAGCAATTTTGTTGATACGAATGGATATCCAATGAGGTCAGCATTTCATTCGCATTACAATTAGACGTATATATTCTGAAATATTGATTTTGAAATTGACAGCTTTTCTGGAAGCAGGCCAGATCTGTTGGAGCCAATTAGCTTTGGATCCGAAGTGCGATTGCTTGCGCTGGAGCAAGAATTACAAGAGCTTAGGGAACAAATTTCGACAATTGTAAAAAGTAACAAACTGTCTAAATGTACGTGAGATGTACAGATTTTGTTACGCTCAAAGATCCGAGAAGATTTATAGATTTATTTATGTTTGTCCTATAGGTGCGTCCGTCGTGTCTCTGCCCAACGGAGCGGACGACGCAAAATCTGTGCCACCTCCACCTCCACCGTTGCCGCCACTTCCGCTTCCACTTCCACTTTTGCCGCCCACAACACCGCATATCGCGAGAAGAGCCAGTTTGCAAGATCACAAAATCGAGGATCGCAAGAAGATGCCATCGAATTCACAGAAGTCAACGGGTGATATGCTGAGGGATATCGATAATGTAAAATTGAGACCAGTCGCGAGGTAATTTGGATTTACGTTTACACGCATAATTCTTCAAAAACACTTTTAATCCTTCATATAAATTAATTATACAGATTAATTGCCTTTGTATTAAATAAAAATTGAAGTAGATTTTTTTGAATACCATAATTTACATTAGAATAAGCTTACTTATGGACGAAATGCCTTTTCGATTCACAAATTAATAAATAATTATAAACTTTGATTAAACGACTTAAAATAAATTAAGACAAATTAAATCGCGTTACGTTCATTTTGTTACAAAATTGTATTTTTTTCAGGTCTCCAGGTGGACATCCTATACGAGTAAAACGGGAAAATAGTCCTTGCAATGATTTACAGGAAATTTTGAGGAGACGTTATATTGCAATGCAATCACCCGATAGCAGGAATTCATCAGCCAACTTGGCCACGGACGATTCATTTTGAACAGATTCGAAAACAAATTGTTCATATATGAAAATACTTTCAGGTATTTTCATTGTATGTACATTTATATGAAATTTAGTATTTTTACAATAAGCAAATATGATGATCTGTCATAGGTTTGACTTGTCATAGATATGTTTGAATTTTTTGCACTTTGCGTTAGCTAAAGTTTATAGCGAGAAACTTAAACCAAAGATCAGTTTGCTGCACCAATGTGACGTCGCTCAGGAATCAATTTTTTTTCCTACTGAAGTTGTATAAAAATTTTTTTTTATAAGTTTAAAGAAAGCCATCTTAGTTTGTGTTTATGATTAAAGTTAAATTATTCTAATATTGTATATAAGGCTGTTATGGTATATTAAAGTTTTAAGTAAATAACATTTCTTACAAGATCTAGCTATAGATACTTTATTGTCCGAAATAAATGTTATTTTTGTGATAATTTGTGACAAACTGGAATATACAGTTCCTATTACTGTTTATATCGATATAAATGGCAGGTTTTTTTATTACTAATTGTTACTAATTAAACATTCTAGTTAATTTTATATTAATATTGCAATCATTTATAATTTTATTTAAATAGCAGTTTTGCTATATGATTTTTTACATATTATGAGTACTACGTAATGAATATTACGAGTTTCAGTAGTATGAATATATATTATAAATTTGCCGTATAAATTTTATTGGAGAATATTTAATTAAATTCTTTAAGAATTCCTTCCTTTAAAAATTTTTGTAATGTAAATATTAGAATTTACTTAACACACAAAACAAATTTCTACACGTAAAAAGATTGTTTCGTTTATTTTACATTTATATGCACGACGTCATTAATATTTTGTTAGTACTTAAAGGAATAAACCCAGCAGATTAATCATTTTTGGCCAGAAACATGTTGCGAAAAAACTATTAATTATTATATTAGTCGCAGCTAAAAGAATTGTCTTATATTCTTTACCATTTATTATTGTAACAAGGAAATTATTTACGGAGAGAAGATTATTCAAGTTTATAGTGACTGAGCTTCTTATATTAAGAGATTCCTGAAACTCCATAGCATCAATTGTATGTACATACATCCCACATTGCCTTATATAGGAAAGAACAAGGTAACATTCGTTTTTTTCCATGAATTGAATTGAATTGAAACTTTGAAACAATTTCTTTTCATTCTTAAATTATAAGTAATATTTATATGATTATATATTAAGTTTTTGGTAAAAATGGCGATATTTTTTTAAAACAAAGAATAGAATAACTAAAACAAAAAAATATCAAGAGTAATATCCGTTTATGTAACAAAATACAGTAATATGCAAAAATATTTTAAAAGTTGCTTTTATGTTTCATTAGTTGATGTACAGTATAAATTATAAATAATTTATCAATGTAATTTCTTAAAAATTGATAATTTTGTGGGATACAGTTTAATTATAAGACTACAGATGTAGTGTAACAGGCCAAAAAATAAGCGATTTTTAAGAATTTTTTTCTAGAAAACTATTAATGATAGCCAAATAAAACTTTTTGGGATAAAAAGAGGCATTCTTAAGGTAAAAATTCAAAAAATTTTAGTTATTTTTAATTTGCTTTATTTAATTTTAATATATAATGAATAATCTGAACCCCTCTCTGCGATTTCCCGTCTATTGGCGGGCGTTGTAACGTTCCTTCCGGTTATCTGAAAGCAAAAAACGAAATATTTTCTTAAAGTTAGACATTTTTCGCTGGTACTATACCTCCCGAACAAAGAAAAAATAATAAATTAAAAAAGTTATAGCGTTTTAAAAAAGAATTTTATTTTTTGACAAATTTGATCATATATTGATCAAAAAATTTTATAAATAAATGCAATAAAAATAAAATGATAGGTATAGTACCTAGAGAAATTTATAACGAATTGAACAAAACTTGAACAAAGTTGATCGGTTTATTAGTTCTCAAGTTATCACGCCCGCCAACTTGAAAAACATAGTTTCGAAAAAAACGCGTTTAAAGTTTTAGATAAAGTTTCACGATACTTACCATTGAAAAATCGACTTAAACGTTTATTTTACTATTCCGGCCCCATACATTAAACCTTCTTCTTCTTCGAAAAAGTCTTGTAGTATTGTTTTCTCCATTCTTCTGGCTGTACGAGCCTCTTTAGTGCTTTCTAAAGTATGACGGTGTGCACTCAATAGTCGTTTCTCATTATGAGATTCGGCAAATGTCTTGCTCTGTTGTCCAATTACAATGCCCATTATTTCCATAATTTTTAATATGGGATAATAGCTTCATAAATTACCAGATTTATCACCTTTGCGAGGCATATTTCTACTGTTAGACACATCTGTATCGATCGAAAGGTGAAGCGATACTGAAGAACTGCCTGCACTGCACAAATCTGTTTCACATACACATATACGTGTTTGTGTGAATTGAAAAATATTTTCAAAAGTTTCAAAGATTCTAAACATAACAATAGCCGTCCCTAATATCGAATCGTTAGGCTCTGGTATATTTACCGCCGACTGCTTGCTGTTTCGAACTCTGACGCGTCTCACTAAACAGAGCTTCTTTATTTTTGCGAATTCGACTTTAAAACTATAGCATATTTTTAAGATGTTATACTTTTAATTAATGTAAAAAAAATTTTCGAAATTTTTTTTACCTGTTACACTACATTCCCCCCTTAAAAATAACTGTTTAAGTAAATTTTTTTTACTTATGGATAACTTATAAAAAGTACTTTTCGTTATTTCGCATAAAATGATGCAATTGGGCTATGTATAATACTGAAGCAGAATAGATTCAAGCTGAATCGAAATATTGCCGAGTTTTTAGAAAATTAAAAGTTATTTTACATAGCCTATGGGAAAAAATGCATGTTATATGTAAATTATATTTATGGAGTGGCAGATCTATCGAGTATTCTAAATATTAAACTACTATATCCCGGAATACTAAGGCATCTCCAGCAAAATTACCCGATATAACAATTTAAAAGTAATTTTAATTTTATATAAAAATTATTTATATGTAACATTTTCAGTTTAATAAATAATTGAGCTATATATTTAAAAATTAAATATTAAAGAATCGAAATATTTGCAGCTTTCGAAAGATAGATCCGCCACTAGAATAAAAACAAGCGAATAATCACCTTTTTTTCCCTGTTAAATAAGAGATGACAGTGACGGAAAATTTTTAAGTTTTGAATTATTTGTTCGAATACGAGCGTATAACAAAAACAATCAGTGCAACTTTTATTTTTAAATATATGCGACTCGTTTTCGGAGACTGAGAGGAATGTTCGATGATGAATATACGGATGCGTTTTATACATGAAGCTTTTATCTATGAGACTTATGAAAATAAAATTGATTGAATGACATTGTAATACGTCTTATTTAATTTTTAAAAATTTTTTAAAATAAATCCGGATCTAGTTGACAATACTGCTTACTAAAATGATTTTTACGAATCTTTTTGCTTCTTAAAGATTCTCTATTTTGCATAAAAAGCAATGTGTAACAAGCCCTGTTAAAATGTCATAAATCTGTTTATTTTAATTAAAGATAGTGCCAAATTGTAGCGTTTTTCGTTCTCAAAAATATCCTTTATTATTGTCAAGATAACCACAGTCTCTGTGATAATTAACAATTTATCAGAGCAGACTTTATTTACATAGCGTCTCAATAGTTGAACGCGCCACAAAATAAAATATTCGCATATTCGCCGCATTTGTTCTTTATAGAAAAACTATTATTGAAACGAGAAAATTGATTTGTTAAGAGATGATTTGTTGAGAAATGATTTGTTAAATTTATGAGATGAAAATTTTCTATCATCTGAAAAATTGAATTAGTTGAAACGGTGATTTCACCGTTCTCTCACGGTTTTTAGTATACGTAGAAAATACCATTTAAAATGCGTATAAAATGCGTTGTAATATGGTATTTTCATAATATATTTGTGCAATTTTTTTACCTCTTTACTAAGCAGGTTCTTTACTAAGCATATACTGTATTTAT
Source organism: Tetramorium alpestre (assembly GCA_021460005.1). NCBI lineage: Eukaryota > Metazoa > Arthropoda > Insecta > Hymenoptera > Formicidae > Tetramorium > Tetramorium alpestre. The sequence continues at coordinate 676,643 of JAJVSH010000044.1, read as the reverse complement.
CAAGTTTTTAAATCAGTAAAATACCAATTTATTGTAAATTTATGCATATGCTACATATTTTTATTTATACAAATTTTAAAAATACTGTATTTATACTCATTTTTTACTATAATAGACTGGTGCAAACACTGCATAATATGGATTTAAAAATATGGATTTAAACTAAAAATATCATTTTTATACTGAATTTTTACAAAAATATTCTGATATATATATTGTAAAATACAAGAGTAAAAAATAAAAATAAGTATTTATACTTGATCTTTTACCGTGATTTGCAAGTGTAAATACCATATAATCCTGGTAAAAAAATTTGCACAAACATACGATCATTATACGACGCAAATACTGTTGTAATACTTTCATTTGAATTATACCGTATATATACGTCAAATATACGTAAACTGAAATCCGTGAGGGTTTAAATGATCCATGCATTGTAATAAGGACTTTATGATAAAGATTCGATAATATTAGGACATTGAATAAATAAATCTACTGCATGTGTAAAGAATTAAATTGCATAGAGAAAAAAAAGGAAAAAAATGTTATAATTTTATTGTACGTACTTTCGCTTCGCACTTTGGACATTTATTGAACTTAAATTAAATTTAAAGAAAAATTAATTTTTCAATGAAAAAGTTATAAAAATCTATAGTTGTAAAAAAAGATTAAAAAGATCGTAAACAACAATTAATCTCATTAGCGAAAGAAAGTAAAAAGATTATTTTAGGAATAGTTATTTTCTAAATGGAAAGTCACGTAGCCAAGATCGCAAACTATTAATCTGCTGCTGCACTGCTTTTAAACTAGTTCCACCAGTAGTTTGGTATTGATCCACGCTGGAATTAAAGTTCCAAATGCGCGATACATTATCTTCAAATGCCTCGCTGTAACAAATATTTACTTTTAAACTTTTTTCATCTAATGAAACTTTTACATCTTTATAGATCTTAATTATACCTTATTGTTTTTAACTGTGGCACCGTTAATTCTGATAAGGGTACTCCATGTGATTCAGCCAGAGCAACAACCTTTCCAACCAGATGATGACTTTCTCGAAAAGGGACCTTCAAAAAGGATACTCTAATGATTAGTATCAATAAACAATTTCTCGATTCTCAATTCTCTACATTTATTAAATAAAGATATTTTATATATGACATTAGAAATAATCTATAGTCTTTAAAAATGATTTTATATCAGAAATAATAGAGCTCCAATTTTTCAAAAAAGTTTAAAAACGCTTATATTTGTAGAGGAAAAAAAGAAAGTAGTACTTACGCCTTTGGTAACAAGATAATATGCCATATCTGTTGCAAGCATGTCGGATGTCAAAGCATTCTTACAATCTTCTCTATTTATTTTCAAGGTGGCTAGTGCTTTCTCAGCGATATGGAACATTTGATACAACGTATCATATGTATGAAATAACACCTCTTTATCTTCTTGAAGATCTTTGTTGTACGTTGACGGAATTCCTTTCAGTGTTACCATAAAACCAGTACACTAAAATTACACGAATGAATACATTTTTTAAATATTTCTTCAAAATTGTTTATCAATGTTCTGAAATTCTGGTTTTTAATTGTGTCACCGTTTGTTTCACACAGGATACATCGCAGTTTTTACAGAATATTTTTTTGCACAACGGTTTTTTTAATACTAGGATTAGGAGAGTGTCTCCAAGAATCTTGATCAAATTTTCAAGTTTGTTAAAACTGTATTAGAATAATTTGACAATTAAATTTTTCATAACGTTCTTGAATTTCCGAAATGGCTGGGATGTACGGAATCGTAAATCAAAGAGATTTATTTTTATTTCTCTGTGGTATTAGTGTTGCTCTGCTTATAGGTACGTTTGTCATAAAACAAAATATAGCGTGAAAGATTTATTTAATACGTTAAATAAAGAAAAAATTATAATTTTTTGTTTTTGACATTACAATTTAAAACAGTAAAGAAATATAAGCTTTAAATATATGTAAACAAACCTTTCCTAATATGGTACCAGTTTTTCCTCGTATTAATTCCAAGCAATCCGGATTGCGTTTCTGGGGCATTAAACTGCTGCCAGTAGAATATTTATCAGAAAATTTGACGAAATTAAATTCTTGAGTGCTGTATATAATCAAATCCTCACAGAAACGGCTTAAATGCACCGCTGATAATGATGACCAAAATAGAAATTCAGCTAAAGACAATGAAAAATTGAAATAATTTTAATTACATTTTAGTATTTTAACTAATACATGGTATATATTTTACTATGCATTTAAAGCAAATTGTGAACTTTTTATTAATTTTAATCATTTATCTTTTACAGTAGTATATCAAAACGTCCACAAGTTTTTAGTTGAAACTTGAATTAAAATCTTTTCAAGTTAAGAATGTTAACAATAGTGTCTACACACTATTAAAATAAGAATAAATATATTTTTATTATATTTTTATTTATATCGGAATATACAGTAATTCGATTAGTGTCGAAAAATATTCTAGCCTGGAAATTTCATTAAAAAAGTCTGGTAAATCAGGGAATTCTCAGGGAATTTTTTTTCGATAAATGAGTAGACACCTTGTTTAATTAAATACTTAATAATTAAATACTTTTCAAGTTAAGAATTCAAAATATTTTTTTTTAAGAGTAGCTAAAATAATTAATTTTCTTTTATATTTCTTTTCCTTATATTTCATTTTTGCAATATAATTTATTAAAATTCTATAGAATATTGCACAGAAATTTATAGTATGCAAAACATTGCTATATTATTTAATCTGTCACTATTTATCAATTTTTATTTGAAATAGGTACTTGTAGAGCACAGAGACTTATAAAGCATACCGACAAAATCTCGATCTCCAACAGCATGCATACTGTTTTGAGTGATTTCGTCGAATCCAAGCTCTGTGGCCAAAAACTGACGATCGATTGAAAAAGGATTTCCTGCAATTGCACCACTACCAAGCGGTAAAATGTTCACACGTTTACGCACTTCTAATAGCCTTTCCAAATCTTGTTTTATATACCAAGCGTAGCTAAGTTGGAGAAATTAATAATAAAATTAGGATCAACTTCAATGAAAGATAATTATACATCTTTTTCTATTCTTAGCATTTAAAATTTGAGTATTCCGCATTCTGTTTTTGTGCATGTTTTAATGTCAGAGTGTAATTTTGCATAATTAAAAGATTTCATTATTTTAAAAAATTAATTCTACTTAATAACATTAATTGTAAGATTTCTTTAACAGTGTTTTAGAAATAATAAATTCTTTTACCTCAATAACCACTGACTCCATCTAATTGGTTGTGCCCGTTGCATATGCGTATATCCAGGCAAAAGTATGTCTACATCTTGTTCCGCTTTAATTATGAGAATCTTAAAAATTATGAGAATTTTAAAAATTATACGCAAAGATTATTATTATTATTAGACATTGTTTATATTTGTAATTACAAGTATGATTTTTATATATAAGCTATGTATATCTATAAGTATACTATGAATATTATTATTTTATTTACCTCAAAGAACATTTTGACTCTTAATAAAAGCTTGTCGATGGACTTTCTAAGCCATAATTTGGTGTCGGTCACAGTTTGATCATTGCGACTTCTACCAGTATGTAGTTTCTTTGCTATATCACCAATTAATTCCTGTATGTTCATAAAACAATTGTAATGGCATTAATAATTTTTTTTATGTACAAAGTGAAACATAAAAAAATAGGGATGAAGAAGAATAAAGAGAAATAAGAATTAAAAATACATTAGATGGATCGATATCCTACAAAAATATTTATTTGTATGAGATTCTATGTAGAGAATCTTCTATATAAATTAACAGGTAGTTTCTCTTATATAAGATATTTACAGAATATAAATATCCTATAAAAATATTGAAATTACATTTAATTGATTGATAAATTTTGCATAAAAAATAATTAAAATGCAAAATTTACGTTACTATCATACATATTATCAACATACCGAAAGTCTTCGTTCGTTGGCACTGTGTACATCTTCATCTTCGTGATTTATAATAAACGTACCCTTGTCCCATTCGTCTTGTATCTAATTAAAAATTTTAATCTTTATTATTTTTATTATAATACATAGTTGTTTAACCCTTTAAAGCACAATCTAAGAAAAAAAATGTCTTTTTTAAACACAAATATTTATTATATGTACATACAAATATTTATAAATAATTGTCGATTGTACAATTTCAAAAAATTTTAATACAGTAACAACTATTATTCTATGATAATATAAAAATTTTGTGTTAATCTATAATATTGAGTCAAATTTCTTGCAGTATAAATTTGGAAAAATAGTACCTGTTTGAAAGCTACATTTATAGCTTGCATCTCTTTCTGCGAGAGAAGATTTATCTTGCAAAGGGCACACGCATAAGCTATGCTTCCCTGAAAATAATTACAGATATACTTTAGTAAAAGTCATTTATGAGACCATCTTGATCAGATTATTCAAATATTAATGTGCGAGATATTGTATAATATCTATATGAACTTAATATGCTATTAAAAATTAATGTGCATATCAATTATATTAAATTATTACCTGTATATCTTCAGCATACATTCGCTTGTCAATATTAATCGATGAATTTAAATTATGAAAGTCAGAATCAACATCTTCGGCAAATCGTCCTCCCCACAGTTTTTGACAAATCTGTATATAATTCCAAAACAAAGTCAAAATTATCATCCTTTTTTCTAATATATTTTTATTTTAATAATAAAAAGCTCTTTTTTTCTCCTTTGATTGTTCTTTCTTTTGTATTATTTCTTATCTCGTTTTTCTATCTCATGTTTTATATACAGGGTCATCGAAAAGTATCGGACCCTCCTAATATTTTCAGTTAGAATGCATTTTGGAGAAAATGTCCAATAGCAAAGTTGTATGGTTTCAAGCGGGGAGTAAGATGATGACCTTGACTTTGACCTTGACCATGTCTTTCAAGTCGTTTCAAGGTCAACTTAATTTTTTTAAATGGAACCCCCTACTTTTTATTGCATATTCTTATAGCTTATCTCGAGAGTTTTCCAAAACACTTTAATAAAACATTTTTTCATTAAGTACTTTTTGAGTTATAAAGGTTTGAAGTTAACAATTTCTTGACACAAAATGTAAAATATCTTGTAAAATATTTTACATTATTTTTTACTTCTTGTAAAATCTTGTAAAATATTTACATTATTATTTAGTTTTCGGCCGGACTCACACACCATTCTTGCCTTAACTGGCCGGACTCACACACCACTTTTGCCTTAACTGACCGGACTCACACACACCACTCTTGCCTTAACTGGTCGGACTCACGACGGATTTTGCCTTAACAAGAAAAACGATAAAATGTTATCATTGTTAAGTTTTGATTTTGGTATGATCCTAACAACCTTCTGACTTCATGGTATGACCATGTGTCAAAAAATTGTTAACTTCATAAACCTTTATAACTCAAAAAGTACTTAATGAAAAAATGTTTTATTAAAGTGTTTTGGAAAGCTCGCGAGATAAGCTATAAGAATATGCAATAAAAAGTAGGGGGTTCCATTTAAAAAAATTAAGTTGACCTTGAAACGACCTTGAAAGACATGGTCAAGGTCAAAGTCAAGGTCATCATCTTACTCCCCGCTTGAAACCATAACTTTGCTATTGGACATTTTCTCCAAAATGCATTCTAACTGAAAATATTAGGGGGGTCCGACACTTTTCGATGACCCTGTATACAACTAATTTTCCATCCATCTACATATAAATATCACAATTGTATTATAGAAAAATAGAGAAGATTGAAACAGAATATAATTTTATAATAAAAATAAAAGAAATATATATTTATGTATTAATTTTTTTATTTTGCTTTAATATCTTATTTAAAAATAAGAAGATAAATTAATTGTTCCAAAGAAAATGAATAATTATATTTTTATAAAATATAGACCTACATTACTCTTGATTGCATTCTTTTCCTTAAATATAAATTTACATCATTTTTTAATTTAACATTAATATAATAGATTAGTTTAGCACGGTATTAAAAAGGAACAACTGGAATTTATCTTTTCTATTTACATGATAATATGAAAAACAAATATCCATTTATTATATAATATGCAGAATATTATAATATTATTAGATTATTATAATTGATTAAAATTTTCTGGCTTACCCGGTGTAGCTCTTTATCCATTATTACTACACTTTTCAACTTCACTAATGTCTATATGAAAACTGTATAACTGTATGAAAGTGTCTGCGAAAGTTCACAAGTTTGTGAAATGATATTGAAGAAAAACACGATATCGTTATCGTTTTTAGATAACCTTAGCGTATGCAAATTATACGATATATGTATATTGTTGAGTTCTTTACTCAATGATAAATACTGACATATTTTATTTTTAAAAATAGTAAGATTAACATGAATCAAAATCTATGAAACTAAATTCGTATTTTCGAAAATAAAACTAATTAAAAAAATTCTAGATTTCTATCAATCAAAATAATATATTAGAAAAGATATCATTTTTTTACATACTATAATTCTAAAATTTAAACAATGTATCTAAATATATCTAAATGCAAAAGATAGGAAGATATTATCTCTCCAACATATTTTAACACATATTAATTGTAATAAATTAGTTTCTGAAAAGTCAAATTCATGTTTTGCATTACATATTTCGGCATATTTTGTATAATAAATACATATACTTTTTGGAAATTTTTGAAAATTGAAACAAAATTTTTCTTTGATTCCATTTCTTCATTGCTAATATTGCAATAATCTTTAAATGCACACTGATAATCATTTCCATTTCTCAGTTTTATTTTATTTAAAAAATTATGTGTTTTTTAATAAATCCAATTACAATATGAAAAAAATAAATACATATAATACAAATCACCGGATTAAATTAACCGCCAGATGATAATCGCTATGTTATTGGTTGAGCAAGTCGCCATATTCATTTGCCAACTTCTTGAAGGACTGTAACTACTATTCTGAGGGCCCCCGCACACACTTTCCGTAAGATATAACAGTAAGATTTCGACCAATTGAGTTGCTCGATTTGATTATAGATGGTCAAATTAAACAACGTGATTGGTCGAAATCCTACTGTTATATCTTACGGAAAGTAAGCGCAGGTGCCCTTGAACTATGGCACCAGTGCTGAAAGTTTGGCTATAGAAAGCAAATTTCTTGTCACTGGTTAGATAGTGTGACAAATATTTACACAATTGATACATTTTTGTATTTGGATTTTTATGAAAATAATTATTATTCCTTTTTGCAATTTACTATATTTTTGAAAAATTAAAATTATACGGCACTGTAAAAAAAATAATCTAGTGTTGTTTTTAGGTTAGAAATAATAGTCACTGTTTCTGACGGAATATAGAAATGTAATAAAAATGAATAATTATCATTTTACATATTCACTTTACACAGCAGGCGAAAATAATAATATGTAATAAGTATCGTTTTACAAATCCAAATAAATTTGTATAATTGATCAGTTAGTCAGTTAATTTGAAGAGGTGGTCATATTTGGCCAATGGATTTTAATTAATAATCTGTATGATTTGGAACTCTAATTGCCAATATAAAACTATTAATTCATTTTTTAGCAGTTGAGTCAAGTTATGAGATCAAAGTTTACAAACTGGGGTTTTATTTTTGTAATAAATTTCGTTTTAAACGAGTTAAAAATAATTGAAGCGGCTAAAAAGTAAGAGTAAAAAAGTAATGAGTAAAATAAAAAAGAAAAATATAGCAGCTAAAATCATTGGCTGTTTAATTGTAAATTTGGTTCTCACCTAAATCATTTCCTGTCAGTATTTTTAAAAATGTAACAAAGGTTGCCGATTTCCAAACCTCAAGTTGAAACTTGTATCTAAGGTACTACTATATTGTATATAATATAGATACAATAAACTCTTTTAAGTTAATTTTTAACTTTTGATAATTATTTTTTTATAGTGCCTAATAATTATATAATTTTCAAACTTTGTTTTCAGACAAAAAGAAGTAAGATAAAAACATTTCTTATTATACTTTAAAAATTATGGCATTAAAAGTTGTCAATTGTGATCAAAATTGTTTTGCAAATGCTATCATAATATTATATAGTGTCTATAGATTATTATTAGGTGTACATGGACATATTTAATATATAAATAAAACTTTTTATGGTATACAATAATGAGTTTACATCAGTGTCTTATTCATACCTATGTAAGAAATCATGCATGTGTCTTCTCAAGACGCTATGTAAAGGACTTAAAACATCCTACAGCAGGAATAATTGGTTTGAATATATAATAAGCTACATACAAATATTTAAAGCAGCTATTATATGTTCTAATGATAAGTACATGTTTATAAATTTTTAGTTATTGGAGATGAAATACTGAAAGCCCAAGTAAAAGATACAAATTCGTACTACATATGTAATTTATTATATAAATGTGGTATCAAAGTAAAAAAGGTGAGCAGATGTATAATAATTATATACTTTCATCTATTATAATATTTATTTTTATTAATTTTTGTAATGATATTGATCAATTTGCTTCACAGATTTCTGTCATAAGCGACGACGTTGAAGAAATCTCCAAAGAAATTAAAGATGCCTCCAAGAAATATACTTATGTTATAACGTCTGGGGGAATTGGACCAACACACGACGATGTGACATATGAAGGTAAATATTATTGTATTATTAAATATAATCAATAATCATACAGTTTATTAATCCTTAGGTCTTGCCAAAGCTTTTAATGATAAGCTACACTATCATCCCAAGTTGATAGATATAATAAAGAATAATGTCAAGATCAATGATGCTTCATCCCCTATTTATAAGTTGGCTCAAATTCCTCAGAAGGCATCTCTAAAATTTGGTTTAAACACAAGCAAAGCAAATATTTTTCCATACATTGCAGTAGAAAACGTGTATGTATTTCCTGGTTCACCAGTATTTCTTGAGAAATCCTTCCAAAATTTATACGAGGTAAATGTCTTGATGAGAAACTACTTTTATTATTTTAATTAAAACTACTACATATATTTACTTAATATTTTAGGAATTGCTTTCTACAAACAAAAGATTTGTAAAGGATGAGGTGTTTATTAATGCCAGAGAAGATTTATTTGCAGATGCTTTATCAACTGTAGTAAAAGAATTTCCCACTGTTACTTTTGGGTCTTATCCAGTGAGCAATTGCAGGTAATGCAGCGTTTGAAATTATAAATTATAAATATAATTTGTAAATGCCACACGTATTTAAATTTTATTTTTAACTATTTTGTTCTGATTAATTTTAAGTATAATTAACTATATTAACTATAAAAAATGTATACATATCTTCATAGATTTAAATCTACATTTTTTTTACAATACATAAACTATTTTGTTTAAATTAACAAATAACAAGAGATAACACAAAATATATGCACAGGTATTTTAAAGCATTTGTAACCATAGAAAGTGATAACAAAAATGATACTGAAAAAGCGAAACAAAGGTTCTACGAGCTGAATCCTGCAGATATTTTCGTAAATTTTGACCGAACGCCGCATATAGATTGTATTGCCAAGTATAATAATTTTCTTCAAAATTGCTCACATCGATCGATATATGAGCAATCTCTTGAAATGCTTAGGTAAAGATGGTGATACATTTTAAATGTTATACAAATATTGTCATATTGAGTATTAATTTTCATTGCATTTAGACAATTTTATCAGAATCCCGAAAGTGTTTCAATATGTATCGATGGTAATATAGAATCGAGCGTTGTTATTCACCTCGCTCATATATGTAAAACTCAATTACATTTTGATGACAAATTGCAAGTGGTTTACTTCCAAAGCAAAGAGATGCCGGCTAACATGGAAGAATTCGTCAAGGAAATGATTGACAAGTAATATAAAATATTTCTATTTTTCAAAATATCTAATTTATTGACTGAATATATAATAATAATATATAATAACTGAATATATAAAAATAATATATAATAAATCAATATTGTTTGTTACGATATTTATACTAAATAAAAATTAAATTATGCATTTCTTAGGTATAATTTAACAATGCAGACTGTAAACACTGCAGCTGATGATAAGATGAATGCCCAGTCGCACTTACGGCCGATATTATTAATCGGAAAGGCTGAAAAGAGTGGTGAAATTAATTCTAATTACAACAGCATAAATAATATGAAGCAATTACAAATCGCCAATCCCTTGCACAACTGGACGAAAAGGGACATATGGACTTTTGCCTCGTCGCTGTATCTATCATATAAATTGGCAGTTTAAAGAAGAGCGATAAGAACAAGTTACATAAAAAAAAAATTGTAATTACAACATGGCGCACGATATGATCTATACGACGTTATTTTATATGTCATATTGTACAGCATAAATGTTAATTAACATAATGAAGGAAAATTGTAACTAATACAATAGTAAATGTATGGGACAGAGCTTGTAATATTTAATAGTAAACGCGATATAGAAAGATTGATTGTGCGCGCTATTAGTGTCATCATCGCAGAGTCACATTGCGAATCGGTCTCGAAATTGCAGAAATCTAAAAATGTTTCTGGCCAGACATGGTTTAATATTCCTAAGGACGGACGACGCGCGCGCACAAAAGCAACTTTGTATTGTCTGTGCGCGGTTTTCAATATGTCCGCTCAACCATTCGAGCAGTGAAACTGGAATGTACATCATGGGAAGAGAGAGAGACGTAGATGGCGGAGGGATGGGAGGACCGTGGGGCGAGACCGAGGTATCCTTTGGGAGTGGGGGCGAACTACAAGCTCGTATTACACATTTTTCAGCTGAAGAAAGCCGCCTGACTGGAGAAGAGAAGAGAACATCCTCGTCGTCTTCCTTTATTTCCTCACCCCATCCCTGTTCCATTCTTTTGAAATTTCATTCCGAGTTAAAGTATTCCCACTTTTATCCGCCGGAACTTTAAATTGAGAGCGAGTCGTAGTGTCGACGTGTCCCACCGATGATGTTCCCGTGCAACCATCCCAACTTGTCCATCAGGTCTTCATCAAACGGATTCTGTAAGAGCGAGTCCCAAATGAGTGGCGCCCATTTGCCCGCGTCACAAATTGGCTAATTTAATATAAAATTTTTTAATCGGTGGGGCTTAGAGATTGCACCAATCAAATTGTATAAATTTATTCCAACCTTGCCTCAGTTAATCTATTTATAAAAGCAATCTGATTGGTGCAATCTCTGGAACCTTTAATCCCAGGCCTGTGTAAGCCTACGTTTTGGCATGGGTCTTTCAGGTCTTTACCCGCAACGAAAGTAAAAAGGGATCAATAGTTTTTAACGGGATGCAGGCAATAAGATACGCTCGCGCATACGCATGGACATTGTTGCATACATCGCATTGGAGAAAGATGAGGAAAGAGAAGCCGGCACTAGTGATGGAAGCGAAACGAAACGAAACGAAACGAACGTATATTTCCAGAACAAATATTTACGCGAAAGAGGTATAAAAAGAGCGAAAATGTGTTTTCTGTTTGATTTGCGACTGTATTTTTCTTTCCGGTCCAACGGCCTTCTCCTGCTGCCAGTCCCCCTCGCCCTCGCTGCCATCACTCAGGCAACTACCCAACCACTCACTTACTCTCGACTAGCTCTCCCCTCCGAAGGATCCTCCGCGCCCGCGCTCGTGGGCGGACAGGAGGCTGAAAGAGAGGGACAATCCTGCGGGCATAGGTTACATTGAATTTATGTTTCGCGAGTCTTGGACTCTCTCTCTCGCGAATTGGAAATGACGATATTTGGAATCGGCGCTTCTTTACCTGCCAGAAAATACGACATTATTTTCATTCCCCCCCCCCCTACCCCCTTCGTCATTTCCGTCTCGATTTTCGCTTCGAGCCATTTTGCTTTTCCACTTATTCAGAGATCGAAATGAGCTCCCATGTTTCTCGTTACTTTTGCATTTTATTGCTTCGCGTGATACGTGTATTCATTGTTATACATTAATTTCTCGTTTGGACGAGCTGATAAGAATTTCCAGTTCGCCAGCTCGGCAACACGCGAATTAAAAACCTTGGTACTTTTTGGAATAATATATCACAAACGTGAGGATTTACCTTGGATCAACGGCGCTGAGCACAATTGATCCCGGTGAATAAGCTTCACGCGCGACACGGAGAACGTGGATGCACACACCTACTTGAAAAGTTTAGATTTCATAAATTCCGTGATACGCGCGTATTGGCTATCTATCAAAAGTTTATCTGCTTGTACGTTTCGCGGTGTATATGTGTCGTGATGAAAAATGTGGGACATCCAACTGTATACAATGACAAATTGCCAGGCGAGAAGAAATTACGAGTTCTTTTCTTAGATTTCATATTGTGTGTATCGCTCGCAGAGATATCGTACGCCGTACATCAAATCAATTAAATAAATAACAGTCCGACGACATTGAGCCAATTACATTAATGACAAATCTTGCCGAAAAATCCATATAATCAGTTAAATCAATATAAGACTGTAGGCAAAATTTATCATCTATAAATACAATTAAATTACAAAATGGGAACGTTTGATTTTATCGAGTCTCCAAAATTATGCAATTTTTAAAATACATATCCAAACAGAGCTGAAAATTATAAGAATATGTCTTTCGAATAACCATAAATAAATAAATAAATATCGATACATTAAACCAGATTAATTTGATACTTTGCATTATTTATGAACGATTTATTATTAATTCGCTAGGAACAATAATGATATTCCGTCTTGAGGATTTAAGTCACGTCCAGCTGCAATTAATAGATGTGAAAATCAATAATACGATAAAGCTGAGATAAAAAATATATCGTAAAACATAAAATATACATTAATCAGCAATTCTGAATTTCTATTTAAATTCGCTCTATTTATTCGGGTCGACCGTCTATTTTCTCAAGTTTTACATAAAACAGCATTGTTAATACAAGAGACGTATAATATTCTATTTTTTCCTGCGATTAAAAATTGTCAATTTTAAATGATTTTTGAATGTTGTATCGAAGAATAACGATGACGTAATTATTAGAGATTGATAAACGAAAATTAATTATTATTCCAAGGGATCGTGAAGTGATATAATAATAATAATGCTGATAAATATCAGTTTAATTTTTGTTCAACACCTTGTTTGCAGTCAAAGATTACAGCACGCAAAGGAAATTTGTAGAAACGTTTTCGCTGGCATGATTAGTAAGGAGTGATTGAACGGGGGGTTGTAGCGGTCCGAGTCAAGTCGAAGGGTTGGCAAGCTGTCGCGTGCCACGCTGTTATCGATTTTCTTCCTGCCGCTCTCATTTCCTCTTTCTATCTATCTTTCTACCAACCCTCCTTCCTTTTTCACTTAAACACATGTTACCGCCGCTCGTCTCGGCGTAATCCAATCATTTTCTCCGCACATGATACTTCACGACTTGTCAATCATTAATTATTATATAATATATATATATATG
>JAJVSH010000044.1:618555-662984 GCA_021460005.1 Tetramorium alpestre | reverse complement strand
ATATATATGTATATATATATAATACACTTATTTGCAATTCCGTTTAATAATTATTAAATGTAAAAAAAGTTTTAATTCTTTATTGAAATGTATATGAAGCTATCAAAAATTGTTGAACGTATATAATAAATATGTATGCGCGCGCGCGAGTGCGCGTGGTTATTAATATACATGTAGCACAGAAACTTGAAATATATTTATTCTTGCCAACTTAATTAAGCCGATATGCTTAATAATAAATGTAAATTTATGTAAATATTTTAAACACATTGTTCTTTAGATTTCCGAATACATCGCGAAAGGCATTTTTATGAATTGGTCAATTTCAATCTCACCGTTTTACCACACGTGTAAACCATCGGTGGAATTAAGTTAAAAACTACATTTTGCTCAATCTGGATATTAAAATTAAGACGATCGATCGGCTCGCGACTAGGCGACATCTCCTGCCGACGCACGGCTTGTCATAGTATCGCCGAGGCGGGAATATCGATCATCTTGAAATTTATATTTATATGTAAATTCGATTAGGTCCATTTCTATCGGGAGAGGTATAAAAATATGAAAAGTAACTTCATTGTCCAGGCACGAGGCAGTAAAGATTCCGGAACGTCCATTCGGAAATGGAAGAAAGACACGACAGAAGAGGGGCGGCGGGAGGGGGGGGGGGCTGAAGAAGGGAAAAAAAGCGAGAGGGAAAGACATCGGGGAGAACAAAAGATCCAGGTCAGGGGTGGTGGCCGCCGCGTTGCGAGCGGCGGCGGCGGCGGCGGTGAGGCGGCGAGGCGAGACGAAGCGAGACGAGCGAGGTACGACGGTGGCGACGACGGTCGCGTGCTGGTCGCGTGCCGGAGGCGGAGCCAAGCTCCACCGCTCCGCGTGCCACCCCCAACTCTGCAACCTGCGATCCTTTGCCCCCGCCACTACACCCTCCGGTGCGCTCCCTCGTCGGTTATTGATTCCCCCGGGTAGCTACCCCCATGGGGTGCTAAAGTGGAATGAGGAGGACGCGGTGGCTAGAGATGAAGTGGCACACTCCGCGGAGGGTGCGCGGAAACAACGGGGCGTCTTGAAATTGCAACAACTAGTCATGGCGATTACTTTTTTGAGCACCCTTCTTTTTTCTTCTTCCACTGCCTCTCTTCATTTTTTTCTCTCTTCCTTTTACGATGAAGATATAAAACGGTTTCTTCCATGCGGTAAGAGAAGAAATTATACCGAATCTTAATTCTTCGTAGTTTCAAATCGAGCTAATTTGTCGAATTGCCCAATTTCCCGTCTTACGTTGCATATCGCGGAGGAAAAGTGTTTTTTCGTGGTTGACGATTTTATTTTACAGTGAACCGAGTTCAACTGTAGAACGAAGGCAGTTGGGTAAACGTATTACTTGTATGTATGATATCGTTGTGCATTTCTGAAATGACCTAGATTTTTCCAATCCTCTTCTGGACTAGGGCCAATAACGATAAAATATACTGCAAACAATATAAGGAAATGGAGAAAAAAGAAACAGCACACACTGGTAGCAGTGCTTTAAATTACTTTTTAAGCGGCGGAGCACGTTTCGATTGTAGTTCAACAATATTTAAAGCACTGATACTTCAATAAAAATCTTTTAATGAAAAACTACATTTTATGTTAAATACGTACAGTTATCTGGATATTTTCAACAGAGAATAATTAGTTTCTTCCGTCGGTCGGTTAATTTCCGAACGAAATAATACATGACGAAGGAAAAGTAAAGGAAGAGAAAAAAAAACTGCTGCCTCGGAAGAAACGAAGAAATAGCAATAAAGAAAAATACGCTCAAAGAGAATCGCGCGTTGACGGGCGGGTGGAGAGAAAGAGAGGCTAAAGTTGCGAAAAGGGGTAAGCATTACGAGGGGAAGGTCCTTGACGCGACGGAGACTGTGGCGGGCGGTTAGGAAAAATACCGCAACAAGCAAAAAGGGGGATGATGAAGAGAAGGAGAGGATTGTGCGCGGAACGGGGGTGAAAACGAAGGCACGAGACAGCGACGAGTGTGTGAAAGGGTGGGGACGTGTATTTACGGATGGAAGAAGCGAACAAGACGGGGCAAGTGGTTGGCTAGTTGTGATGAGGGAGAACGAGATGGAAAAGAGGGCGAATTAGGATTCATCGAGAATGATTAAGGCGAATAGAGAGCGCATCAAGTGTACGCGAATGATGGAAGACTACTGCAGCTTCGCAGCGTGCGTAAACTTTTATAATTGTTAATCCTCCCTTCCAAAGTGATTATCCCTTTAGGCAGAGCCCAAATCCGCGCGAGGCAAGGCAACATGCCTCAAGTCGGATTTTCGATCGATCGAATATTTGTTTTTGAATCCAACTCCCTGTTGGATTAATTTTATTAGCGGAATGCGTGGGCTCGCTCAAGTTGATGAAGAGCCTTGACAATTAATGACAAAATAGAGCAATCGGTGAAAACGGAAAACATAAATAATTCACACGATTATGATATATTATTTTAATAATAATAATGATAATGACGACGTAATGGCAATTCGCATCGGTAAAATATCATGATTTATGGTAGAGATAATTTTAGAATTAAACCTAATCGGTGCTTTGCGTGCGCGTTAATGAAAAAAAAGGGACATGATCGCTCCGGCAGATTGGAAAATGATAACAAGAGGCACGCAAATTGCAAGCTAACCGTAATTAATGGAGACAATGATTACAAAAGTCAAATTATCAATTCACTTTGTAATTATACAGGATGCAAATTTATTCACATCATCCTAAAGACACAATACAATAATTTGGCAAGTTTGGAGATATTAAATTGTGTACGATTATTAGTATAATTTATTTACATTGTTATTTAAATAATCGATAGGAACTTTTCAAACAAATCATTGCAATTTATCAAGATAATTTGTTAACCGCAACGATTGATTTACCTATTTATTTTATTATATATGTATCGTTTTGCCTCGTCATTTTGTGGGTTTCAAGTGGTCAAACGTTTCGAGACTAGTTTGATTTATGGTTGAGAGAGACATTAAAATTGGACGTTATGTAACGTAATTTCTTTAAACACAGCACAATCTTTTTCAATTAGAACGTGATGAGCGAGAATTATGCTAATAAGACGAACAGGTAAATATTTAACCGTATCCTTCCATTTCTATAATAAATTATTTTCGGAAAAAAAATGCGTGAAAATAAAATAAAGTAAAACAAATTTGTTTATACCTTGGAAACATTGCATTCAAGTTTATTTTTACAAATGCGAATTTATAAACATTAATTCAAAGATAGTAGCTATTTTCTAATAATCAAGAAATCTTTTATCTCTCTCCATCTCTTTTCCTTCTTCTTTCTTTTTGCCATCTCTCTCTCTCTCTCTCTCTCTCTCTCTCGTTCACTCGCTCGCTTTTTCCCTCCCTTTTCCCCCTCTTTCATCTTTTTCGCCCCTCTTCTCCCTCTCCTCTCTTTGCATATAGTCGCGCGCGCGCGTGTGTGTGTGTGTGTATATACATATATGTTTTAAATTGTCTGGAGAGGGAGTTTATATCTTTCATTTTATTTTCCATATCCTATATCTCCTCAACCTCCGATTGCACGGCAGATGTACTACTCTGCTCCCTGGTTGATAAAAAATGCGCTGTAAGACGAAAAGGATTAAAAGTTTGGAATGCGTGTATTTAAAGCGAGTACTGTAATTATCGATTTTTTCTGGTGTGATACGTTTATAAATTATTTTCTTTTAAAATAATAATACTACCGATAATCAAAATAATAATAATACCAATATTCAAAATAATAATACCAATATTTAAAATAATAATAATACCAATAATCAATAAATTGCATTGTTAAAAAAATATTTTTTTTCGAATATAACTAGTTTTTTATGCGCTTAATACTGATTCTGTTTATCAAATGACTTCATCACGTAACGATTTTGGAGAAATCTGTGAAGTTAAAGAGTTGCCAGAGATGGCTATTTATAAATGAATTTTATTATAATATAGTAATTAATATGTAACATGTTTTAAGTTTTATTACAATCAAAATTAAACGTGTCAAGATTTTTCTCAAGCCTTTAAAAGGACTTTGTATTGATTATCAAAAGATATTCAATTCCAAATTTCTCAATTTTGTAACGTAATGGAGTACTTTGATAAAATTTGGAATCGTATTCAGTGTTGAAAAAACTTTCGAAAACGACAACTTTTATGCATTTTTTTTATTAAACAATGTATAATCAAAGTTGGTGGAGTTGGTAAAAAAGTCACGCTACACAAAGTTGGCTCAAATTCGATTATTTCATCTTTTCGTCACATTTCTTTCATTTCTTTCATCTCTACTGTTTCTATCATTATTCCATCATATTTACCCATCATCTATCCTTCAATGCCGAATCCTGTATCGCGTATCATGTACCCACTGTCGCGTACGGCAGCGTATAACGTATGGCGTATGGCATATCATGTATCATCGAAAAGAGAACGCAGTCCGTTACGAGATAGGAACGACTTTGCTAGCTGCGCGGTCTCGACGTTGCTAAATGCAATTTATAGGAAACTTTTACGAAATAGCGCCATAAAGGGAAGTGGGTCAGAGCTTCTTCCGACTGTAAAGATACCCCGGCTGATGCAATGGCGCGTTTCACAATATAAGAAGACTA
Source organism: Tetramorium alpestre (assembly GCA_021460005.1). Taxonomy (NCBI): domain Eukaryota; kingdom Metazoa; phylum Arthropoda; class Insecta; order Hymenoptera; family Formicidae; genus Tetramorium; species Tetramorium alpestre. The sequence continues at coordinate 658,327 of JAJVSH010000044.1, read as the reverse complement.
CAATACTATACAATACAATCGTAACTTAACGAAGATGATTATCGTCCTTGCGCCTCGAAAATTTATTATCGTAAATTTATTAATATCGTTAATATTGGAAATTTGCAAATCTTGCAATTTTACAGGAATCGCAGGCGTACGTTAAATTTGTAGAGTCCTGTTAAATATTAACAGGATATAGAAATATGAAGAAAAAAGGAATGGCGACTGCATGATTTACAGAGAGGTAATATTGAAGAAAATTTGCGGAGAGGGGATATTGATTTATGAAATTTTCTTTACTTATTCATGATATTATACATTTCCCGAAGCTTCTATTTGTACAAACTTTCGTGTATTGAAAAGCTCTTGAATCCGGAAAGTTCGCAAACTACGTATCATGCTCAACGCTTTCCATCTCGCTCTGCCTCGCCACGCTTATTCCGCTCCTCTGGCTTCTTTCTCATCTCCATCCGAGTTTCCTTTTATATGACGGTACAATTTATTCTGCTTCTCCCAACTGTCTGTGACTTTGTCTTTATTCACGGTAATCGATAATGACGAAAAGAAATGTAATAAATGCAAACAAGATTGCGAATATCAAGTATATAAAATGTACGAGAAAGATTCGACGAGAAAAACTCTCGCAATTTATTCAATTAATATGAAAATATAAATATGTATATTTCGTTTTTAATAACTTTGTTAAAATTTAAAAACATTCTGTTTGGAAAAAAAATAAAACTTCAATTTTGTAACTGAGAGATGTTTGGGCCGGTTGGTCCACGATATGATAGCCAAAATATTCGGGCAACCGAATCTTCGGAAAGCTGATCAGGTTGCGGCGTGAGACCGTCAGGTGGTAAGCAGGCCCTTCACCTTTTTTTTTTCATCTCATTGCTGCGTACGCTCCTTTTCACTTTATATTCGGATTTTATGTTTTTTTTAGTTTATATAACCATAACCGTCAACCGTAACATTTTTGTTTTCTCTCCGTAATTTCAGCGCGCGTTGTATATACATTTTACAAAAAAAAGACTGCAAAACGCACATAATTTCTCGTGATATTTATTTTATATGCTAAAATTGAATTTCTGTTATTCCACGCACCCACGGATATTTACGTTTATTGATTCCTGTTGTCTTTCACAGTATATTGATTCTCCGGAGATTACGCTACATCTGAAAGATGTGTACACGTATCTCTCTTGGCATTTTTATCCTTTTGAGCAATACATTTTCATTTTGTTCTCTCATTTAATTTTTCACGGAATCGTGCGATTTTATTACCTCGGCGTCTCTTCTTATATATTCGTTGCTCATTTGTTATTTATCCTAATTAAGTTAAACAGATATTTTTTTTCGGAGCAATCTCAAACTCTATCGATCGAGTTGTCCGACTTGAAGCGACGTTTGCTTAGTATCGTATATCGTGTATGTATGTACAAGCCAAATGCCATCGACTACTATACTTTGATGAGGAATTCGAATTACAGAAGCGGACTCGTAAATCAAGTTATGGCTGTCTCTCGATCTCTATCTGATTGTCGCATCGGCATTTACAAGTGTAATTTTGGCTTATATATCACAGAAAAAGAGCCGACTATAAATTTTCTAGACAACCAATGACAACGATGATAACAAATGCACATTAATTCGTCCAAGAATTGACCGGGACTTGAATAAAAAAACCGTGAAAAACGGTTATTAATGCAACATAATACAACGTTGGACAAGATTTATTTATTTATTTTTTTGGAGAGAGAGAGACAGAAGAAATTATAAAAAAGTGAGCAATTTGACCATAAATGTTGTCACTGTTGTTAAAGTAACTGTAATTTTGCTATTAATTAAATAACTGAAAATTAAATTATTCAAAGATCAAAATACTGCAATTGTTAAGCTGTTTGCCTGACTACACTGAAAAAAAAGTTCTAGGTAAACTTATAAGATTGCATTTAGTAATGCAATTTTTGAAATATTTAGTCATTATTACCAAATATAATATATGACGAAATAATGTTATAAAAACTAAATGCTCGTAATTGTTATCAAATGTTTTGTTATTATTATTATATTTGGTAATAATGACTAAATATTTCAAAAATTGTATTACTAAATGCAATCTTATAAGTTTACCTAGAACTTTTTTTTCAGTGTAGGCAAAGCAAGAAAGAGATCAAACAGAGATAGATATCCAACCATAACGCGTTATGAATAAATCTCGGTATGAAATAATTTGAATTATGGCCAAAAATTTGCAGATGGATTAATTTATATTCATATTCAATAGATATTTTCGCTTACACAACTATATAAATATGTTTGAAAAAATAGACAATAACGAAAAAATTTGATTGAAAATTTCAAACTTTTGCCATCTTCGTAAATGGGAAAATGCGGTATAGCGAAAGAAAAACGAAGACTGTAAAAATATTAAAATACAATAGATTGGTTAAAGTGAGTGAAAAGAATTTAAATATCAAATCAGTCAATCGTTCTTAATTTATTTCTGTGCAACAGTTGAAAATTTATTAATCATTTTTAAATAAATAAACGAGTTGCTACTATTATGTGCTATTTAATAATATGTTAGAATAAACGTAAAGAGTTACGAATCTTGCTCAAAACTGACTCGCTACTTGGAATGTCGCTCGCGAGCAGCAATTTTAACTGATATACTTAAACTTTTAATACTTGCTGAGAATAATGCGAGTATTTTTGTATTTTTCCTGTTCTTCTAATTTCAAAACGTATCGCGATAAATAGTTGATTAATTAAACTTGATCAGAATCGGAGATGCTTCGAAATAGAAAATTATAAAATAGGAAAAAATTTCATGCTGATCTCATCTCATCTTTTATGAATCTTCTATATCTATAATTACCGTTTAATTAATACATTATCCAAGTATTACAGCGCACTGATAAATACAACTTTAATGGGTCTTGGTTTAACGTTAAAGAGTATATTAAGGACATTAATATTGAACAAGAATGTCGTGTTTCTCATATTACCTTTTACACAACAGTTATTTTTGAACAAACATGTTCAAGATTTCGCAACGACAAGGAATAGAAAATGAGCCTTCTTTCTCCTTTTTTTAGCTTTGCCACTACCTTTTATAAATATTTAGTGATAGAAGCATTCAACTGAACATTACTTTGTCGAGCACCAGTGCAGACATTAATCTGCAATGATGCAAAATTTCTTTTGTAAAATTAAAAACGGTCAATTGGACAAGAGACATCTCATGAGTCCTCTTTCTAAAAATCGTTATCCCATGTCAATTTTTAAAATATTTACAGCTCACATCGTCCATTGGATACTGTTAAATATTTTTGATAAATGTAAGAGTACATAATAACTTGAACTTACGTCTAATAAACTAATAAAAAACAAATGTAATATATCAATCGTAAGGTGCTTTCGTTAGTGTGGCCGTGAACTTGACCCTGATACTTTATATATATATATATACCTGACCTACTCAACCAGACTACCAACTACGTAAGGACAGTAGAGCGAAGCCAGTTTTCTGTCAAGGAACTCGGCCGTGTAAGAAAGAGCGGAAGAGGAGAAGCGAGAATGTAGTTGAGCGAGGGTGAAAACGAGGGTAAAGTTGAGGGTGACCATAGACGATTCCTGGCAAAATGGACAAGGGTTGATTCATTCTCTCTCTCTCTCTCTCTCTTGGAAAGTCCCTCGATAAAAGTAAACCGTCTCAAACCTATTCTCTATATATCATTACATCATTATACTTTTTGTTGTATTTTTTTGTGCCTTTTTTTAATGTCGACGACATGTAAAATACATAAAAAAATTTGACGCATTTGACGAAATACATATATAATTCTGAAATACTAATTTCAGATTTACGAATTTTAGTAAAAAATTAGACAAACGTATTTTACATACATTCTTTATACGTATTGTTCATGTTTTTTGTTAAAAATTATATTTTATTATTTTTTAATGTGAAAAGAGACAATTGCAAGAGAAAAACTGTATCTCTTCATACACTCTGTATATTTTTCAATGAGACTTTTTTTATTTCTTCAGCTTCTCGAAGCCAAAAACAAGAAGGAGAAGCCTGTTAGTCAAATGCATAATTCATATTTCACTTACGATTCACTAAAGTGTAGATCCGCTTTTATTTTGATTTGATTCAGAGTTACTTTTGTTATTAGAAGAAAATTTGCCTTTCTTCGTTATTCATATCATGATTATGCAATGCCAACATTCAGCCATTTTTTCAAGACTTTTCCAAAATGTATAATCTAATTGTTTTCATGATCACTATTTGGCAATAAAAATCATTGACGATGAAAGATACTTATAAACACACATTATATAATTTATCGTAAATGATTAGAACAATTTTTCATTTCCGAAAGAAATATTAAAAATTGATAATTTTAAAAGATTTCGACAAAGACTCTTCAAATTCCAAACCTCATAACAACAGTCCATAGTTTATGTCTCAGAATGATGAAATAAAATTAGATTAAGCAATCGATAACTTCTAACTTATAACTTATAACTTGTTATAACTTATTAAGCAAAGAGCAAAAAAAGAACAAGAAAACAATTGTTAAAAGCATCAAAGTTATTTCTGAACAGCAAGGCAAAGCAATACAATTTACGTTGCATGCAGCCTGCGTTCTTATTATTCGGATATCCATTACTAAGGATAGTAATACTCTTAAAGAGAAACAAGTAACAAGGGCTTTTCGATGGTACGACGTACGAAAATGCAAATGTTTGTCCGTTTACCTGCATTTTTTTCTGATAACGCGAATCTACGTGCGAATCATCGGGGAGACTGAGCGCGGGCTTTTGACAGAGACTGTACTCACGCTGGAAAATCCATTTCGTTTTAACTTTACGTTCAAATTGAATGTTTTGTAGTTGTGTGTCGACTTGGGAGAGACGTAGCTGCCGGGGTAGAGAAACGAAGGAGAGGTTGGTAGGTTGACGTGGTGGAAGTTGATAGAGGAGAGAAGATGGTAGTGGGGTGAGGGGGAGGGGGAGGGTGTGCAGGAGGGATCGGGTCTGGCGCGGGGAGGCGGGGGGAGGGAGAGTGAGTGGGTGGTAGAAAGGGGTGCAGAGGTACCAAAGGAGGAAGGCGGGCGGCCGTATTCCGCTCTCTCCCCCTTCTCAAAATCACATTCATCAGAGGCGGACGGCCGCGCCGCTCCTCTCCCGCTCCTCCTCACCTCTCGCTCCACTCCGCACCGCTCCGCGCTCTGCGGACCCCCAAGGGGTGGTACACCGGTGCACGGTGTGCCGAAGAAAGTGCAGCACCCGTGAGAAAGTATGAGTGAGGGGGTGAATCCGTGTGCCGGAGGAAAGAGGGAGTAGGAAAACGAGAGATGGTCGATGAGGGGCTGGGGGAAGACAGGGGGGCGTAGGGGAGAGGCTGGGAGACGCGCGGATATTGATTCCCGCGGGATATGCGCGCGTTCAACGAGACTCGGAAGTCTAAAATGTACGTATGCTGTTTTTAAGAACGTATGCATATTACGTGCCTCCCAAGTCTATCATCGGGTACATTATCGCTGATCGAACCTTGAACAACGATCCTAAAGTATTACACTTTATTATAATAATCGTAAATTATTAGAAGTACAGCCTGAAATTAAAATTGGACAAGCAAATTCTGATAATGACGGGCAAAGGACCGACAGATATTTTTTAAACGCAAACGTAATGCCGATGATGAGTTGTGGGGGAAAAGACTGACGATTGCTTTATATATCGCAAAATTAATAATTATAATGATAATTAATATATAATAAATCATAATTACAAGAGAATTAATATAAATGAAGAGAGAAATTTTGCAGAAATGCTTAGAGTGGTAGTATGCAAATTTATTATTCAAAAGTCGATTCCGTAGTCTGTAAGATGACCTGATTTTAAGAATCACGGCGTCTACTTAATGTTTCGTCAGCGTGCCATAAACTGATATTGCATTCGTTATTAATAATGTTAACAAGTTACTTGGATATTAAATTACGTTCTTAAACATGTAAAATTCGCAAGTAAGACCGGAAGAAACTAAAGCACTACAATAAAATCGGTCGCTAGAGAGCGCTTATGCTCATTGGAGCTCGTTGAACTCGCGCGCGTTAGACACGAGTGAACGAGCGTGATGGCAGAGTAAAAAGGGGCAGGATGAAAGTGAAAGAGTCAGAGTGGCGGGCCAGATTGAGAGAAAATGAGTCGGGGAATAAAGACGGTTTTAAAGTTGTAATCTTTAGATGACGGTGTGGATAACAGATACGTGACATAGGGGAAACTTGGAGTAAGCTGGAAACTGGAAAGTCGTGGGAGGAAGGGTCGGGAAAAAGAAGGAGAAGGAGATATCACGTCTGATTCTATGCGGTCGCGTGAGTCCTCTCTTCCTCGTTTTCCCTCCGCTTCACTTGGCTGGCTGGCTGGCTGGCTGGCTGGTTGGACAGCTCGCTCGGGGCGAAAATCTAACGCGCGTAAACCAACACACCGCACGCCACTACAAACTACTCCATTCTACGGCATCCGCCTCCATTGCCTCCACTTGCCAGCCAGCCAGCCAGTTCGGGCTAACCACCTTCCTGCCTGCTAGCCTGTCTGTCTGCCTGCCTGCCTGCCTGCTTGTTACCTACCGCAGTTACTACTACTAATACCACTACTACTATCTCCCGCTGTGTTACTACGTGCGTCACTACCACCAGCGTTTGCTACCATCACATCAGCAACAGCCAGCCACCGTTGCTGCTACTGTCGGCATTGCTGCGGCTACAACCTACGAACACGTTTTATGAATGAAACCCACGTGCAAACCACGTGACTACTAGCCGTCACTGACCTACGTATATGATGCCAACGATCGGCTTTATTTTATCATGTAACACCCCGCGGCTCCCTGTCAGTGTTGGCCGATCATCAACTCGATCGAGATATTCAATTTATTCCAATTGCGAAAAATTTCTTCAAGCATCCAACAGTATGTTCAAATCTTATTTGTGCAATCAAACAAAATATGAGATAACATGTATGTATACTGGTTTTTTTTTACACTTTTTACATTACGCTTATTTTACATATATGTATACGCTTATTTTAATAATAATTTTGATGTGTGGTTTAAGGAAAGGGGAAAATAAACTAATGTTTTCCATCAACATAAACTAGACTTACAGATTTCGTGCCCATCTTGTTAAATAATGTTGATGCGCTTAAAAAATTGTGAAGTAATTCGCACAAGTTTATTAGTTGAAATTAATAATTACAATGATAATTAATATATGTATAATAAATCATAATTACAGGAGAATTAATATAAATGAAGAGAGAAATTTTGCAGAAATGCTTAGAGTGGTAGTATGCAAATTTATTATTCAAAAGTCGATTCCGTAGTCTGTAAATTAAAATGTCCAAATAATGATACTGGTTTGAAAAGTTTATTTTGAATATTTGATTTTTATTGTTTTTTCAGGAGTCGTTTCAGGATCGTTGGTATAGAAAGCATATTTAGAGCTTGAAAGACTTGCGTCCATTTTGAGGGTTTTGAAATTTAGTTTTGCAGCATTATAAATTGTAAATTTTATTTTTTAATTTGATGTGTCGTAAAGACTAAATTTAAAAGGATCATATTTAAAAAGATGTAAAATCCGTGATGCTCCATATTGACTTTACGTACTACGGAACGTGATTTCTTCTACTTCCACCTTCGTCCCAGTTTTATTATCTCCTGCTGCTAAATGGCCGATTCGCACGCGGCAGGGGTCGAAAACGGCAGGCATAAAATTCATGCCGCTTATCTCCGTCATCTATTTATACAGATGATTACAGATGACGTAAGATTCTTCCACTTGAAAATAATAATTGAAAAATATTTTTAAGTGGTTTGTCTTATTTTAATAAAGAATCGAGAAATTACATGTGTCCTTTTTTACACTGTGCCATTGCAGAACATTTCTTAATCTCTCTCTCTCTCTCATTTAAATTGTAAATTTATGATTAATAAATTATAGATTGTATAAATAGAACGAATAGATGACGGCAAGAGAGGAAACCAATTAATAGGAGATGAAACTGTAGATAGGTTTTAGATAATGTGTCGCATGTTGTGCGGCGCGTTCGTTCGATACGCTCAAAAGGACAGTAAACCCGCAAAGAATACAAAGGTGGCATCCATGACTCTAGGGTTTTCGCCAAGTGACGCGGGCCATACGCGTTCCTGTCGGAGTCGCGCACCGAGAAGGAGGGAAGTCGATCCCCGTTCGGTGAATCCTCGCGTGAGAGGACGGGTTCGTCGCGAGAAAACGATCGACGAACGTCATGTACATCGAACGGTTGGGGGAAAGAGAGGGAAAGAGAAAGAGAGAAAGAGAGAGGGGATAGAGAGAAAGAGGAGGGGAGAGAGGGGAGAGAGAGAGAGAGAGAGAGAGAGAGAGAGAGAGAGAGAGAGAGAGAGAGAGAGAACGGAAGAGAGAGAGCAACATTGAGTTTCATAGTGGGAAAAGCATCTCGCGTTGCACCCGTGACTCTGTCGCGGTAGCACGCGTAACACGCGCGCGATATCGCGCAATCATACGCGACAAGTAGGGGCCTAACCTAACACACAACAGTGCTCCACCGTGTGGCGCGACGCGAGTCCTCGAGGTGCACGAGAGTGCACGAGGCCTAATCCTAAGGCTCTCGCGTGCGCGCCGGTGCGGCGCTCACGCGGCACGGAGAGCGCGGAGAGCGCGGAGCGGCGAAGAAGAAAGTTTCCCCTAGCCCCCGCCACGAGCGTAACCGCCGTATCGCCGCCGACGTACAGCCACCGTTGCACGCTCGGCGCGCGGTCGCCGGCGGTCGCCCTCTCTCGTTACAAACCGCACTATCTCGACGTCTTGCATGGCACCTGCCGACCTCAACCAGTGACGATCGTAGTCGCGTTGTCCACGTGCTCTGCGTCGGCGGTCGACTTTTCGCCGCGCGCGAAACCAATTGACAGTGGCACTCGACCGAATTGAATATAGCCGTTGAACGCGACATTTTTCGATTCACACCGCTGTCATCGTCATCACTTTTCAAAAACGAGATCCATCACGCTCGCTCAAAATTGAAAATCGCGAGTTCCCGCCTAAAATCCAAGTTGGCGAATCGCGCGAGTTGGATCGTGTTGCCCGCGCCGCGATTGGCAAGTACTCGCGCAAGGACCCTGAAGCGTGCCGGGAATCCGATCGTCGAGTGCAACGTCGACGAGAAAGAGAGACAATATCCGCGCGTCGCGTTTGTGCGCTGATTGAGACGAGTCGCGTACGATGAGCGACGGTATAGTTGGTGCTATTGCGATCAGTTTGTTCGGTACTAGTTATTAAACTGTGTCTGTGCGTGATAGATTGCTTTTCATTTACAAGGGCTCGTTCTAGGCGGCGAGAAGAAGTGTCGGGTCAGTATGGATGCCGGTTATTCCGTTCTCAGTAGCGATCTCGAGGCCTGCAGAATGTTTGATCAGTACTCCTACAAGGTGAGTCCAACACTAGTTGAATAGATGTGCATCTCGCCTCCGAAATGGCTTTGCAATTCCAACGATTTATTACCGGCGCGCATATCGCATGTTTACAAAAGGGAAATTGTTTATACATTTTAAATGTACAAACTTCAATCGGCAGAATTTCTCGCATTTTCCGTTGTTTCTGTTTCCCAGAGAGATTCTCTCATTCCTTCGTTGAGTCCCTCTCTTCTTTCCTCGTTTTAATGATTTTCTTCAAACCGGTTTCCTCTCTTTTCTCTCCGTTCCTTCTTTGCGTCTTATCTATTCAATACGACTCTTTAAAAGAGGTTTACAATTTCCAACAATATATCGCGGGTCTATAAACGAGATAACAATACCATTTTAAATGCATACATTTTAACCAGCATAATTTCTATTGTTATGCTTATTTCTTCCCGTTACTCTTTGATGATTATAAATATCGGGCTAATCGAGAGACGCAGTACACACACTGAAAAAAATACTGGCTAAAAACGGACGAATCAGAAAAATCTTGTAGGATTGATCAAATATTCTGGTAATTATAATAGAACTTATAATACAATACTTTATAACTTATGATAACCAGAATTCCTATTATATTCTACAAGATTTTCTGATTCGTCCGTTTTTAACCAGAATTTTTTTTCAGTGCATGAACATCTCGCGCGTGAGAAATGACACTTTTTATCCGAGTGGCTTTTCTTGTAAATAATAATTTACATTTTCTTTTATTTATTAATAATTTACGGGAAACATCCCTTCGCAAAATATAGAAATTTAGATTGTAAAAACGAAAATAATAAAATAACAAAACAGAATAAAAAGTGAAGAAATACAGAAACTAAAAATTAGAAAGCACGTTCGTAAATTAAAGAAAGGCAGCAGGTTTAAAAGAGGAGAGAGGCGTATGATGCAAATCAATAGCACAATCTAATCATTCGCACATAAAGATAAGCAGTTAATCTAACATTTAAATATAAAGCATTTTCCGCAAAATTGGAATACGAGAAAATGTATTCAGATTTCTCTAAACAAGTCTAATGATTTCCCACAAAGTCAACTATGAAATATACAACTCGAGAGATAAGGAAAAACTCGAGAAATTCTATCCGATTTATGAAACAGTTACAAATTATTCTTATTAAGCTGTGCTCCGATTCACGAGAGTCAGATTGTACTCTGTTACTGCCAAATGATTTCTGTTTTAGAATGAGAGATTTTTTTCAAATGTGTAATATTTTTGTTTGAAAAAGTATCCATGATATAACGTTAATCTTTTAGACATGATTTGTACGAGTCTCATCGTACATGACTCGTCGATTTGAAAATATTGCAGAATAGACGGAATCAAAAGTCAAGAGAAAAAGTGCAGACATTTCATTTGAGACTAAAAGGGAATCGTTCTTATTTTCCATAATTTCTGATAGGTATCGTCAAACAATTGTAACTCGATTCTATCGTTTACGTACCGAGTTCCACGTTTGCACTTTTGTTTGTGTTGGCTGCCGGTGATATCACCTGCGATATTATACCATCTAATCTGATACCTTCCGTATAATACAGATTGTGGTGAAAAATGGTTTATATAAGTGTAATGTTACAATTATGTATTTGCTACTTGAAGATATAAATGATTGTGGCTGAAAGCAGTTAATGAGAAAGCGGAAGTTGTATTGGAATTAATTAAATACATCGCAAAATGAATCTAAATTATTAAGCCACGATATTTTAATTACATATGCTATTTAATTACGTACGTATGTGCCATTAATGAAAAAAAATATTTACTTCTGGCAACAATCCCGACAATTTGTGTGCAAGATCAAAGTGCTGTAAAAATCAAGTTGCCGACTTTTTGCAACGTGAAATGAAAATTTTTCCCCAAATGTGAATCGATAAAAACATTTTGAAAAAACTCACGAGCGCACCGTTATGATAGCATTATGATTACGAGCACATTATTATTCGCGAGCATTTGTCTATTAAATTTTTGCAATCTCTTTTATTCCACATATTTTCATTTTAATATTTTAGATTTAATTTTTAAATACTGGCGGGGTAGTTTGTTCTTTGGGTATTTTAAAATAAATTTTTTTTTCGAGTTTTTAATTAACGTGCCTGAGAAACACAAAAGACAATTTGTTCGCCTGAACAAATATTTATCAATGTTGGTGTACATGTAAATTTTAATCAAGTCATGAGTCATAGTTGCAAACAATGATTATTAATTTTTATTGATCCCTCGATGCTCGAGGATTATCTAATGGCAGTATGTCCGATCCGATTTCTGTCCTCGTTTATCCCAACACTATGAAGGGCTTTCTCTCTCCCTTTCCTTCCCCACATCTCNTCTGTCCCTCTCTTTCTCTCTCTCTCCACGTTTCTATTGCTCCTCACTACGCCATCCCCATCGGTACACTACTACCATTACCATACAACGTCCTTATTTCCCGGTTCAATCTGATTTGAAACGTTCGTCTAAATTAAATCTCTTCCATAGAATACCGTTGTGTCTGGCATCGCGCGATCAATGTTTCCGATTGTGCGTATCTATTCGTCAGATCTCCCGCTACGTAATAAAACGAAGTAATAAAACGGCGAATATTAATGCACTGGATGTTTCATTTATGCTCGGCTGCCAAATTTAAATAATTGGATAAAATTGTCCAACTTTTCATATCATTAATTGCTATATATTAAATCTATTTTGAAAAATATATCAAACGAGAGCCATCTGATTTTTATTAAAAAATATTTTTCCATATTTTTTAATATGTACCGGATGTTGCGAAATAAAATTGAGATTTAGAAACGGATAATATTTATTTACAGTAAACTCACAATAAAGCTAAATAGTATAAGGGATATCTTATCTATACAAGTCGAAAAATTAATCTTATCAGAGATGGCAATGGTTTTTGTTTGATCAAGATTTCTCTTTTTTGCGTGCACATGTGGATTATATAGCTTAACGCTAAAAAATTATAAACTTGTGTCATTAGTCAAGAATTTAAAAAATGAGTAATTACTTTTCATTATAGAATATTTATAAATGTTAAAATTTATGCCAGTTTATTCAGTACGTGCATTAAATTTTACGTGGATTTTACGTATTTTGTTATACAATATAATATAATATGGCGTAATAATAATAATTCACCGCGATAAAATCCATAAAAATTTCCAATGTAAAATAAAGACTGTGCATAATGTTTTTAATTTGATTGAAGAAAAAGATAAACATGTCGAAAGATAAAATCTTACGGCGTTGGTGATTAAATCGGTAGGCCATCGTGTCCATCGAGTTAGTGCAATTTCCCCCTTTCGATGCGATCCTTTTAAGAAAGATCGGACAAGCTCGTTCCGAAAATCTACTTTGAAAAGCACTCGGGGCGACCCTTTGAGAAGCAGAATTTTTCCCTGGGTAATATCGCCTGTAGGTAGGTACCTAATGCATTTCTACAGGTTTATATACTCTTCCTCCACCTTCGAGCGAGCCTTTCCTCCCCCTTTCCTGCCCCCAGCACCATCGCGGGAGTAACAACCCGCCACCCGCGCTCTCTCACTCTCTCTCGCCCCTTTCTCCTTGTCTCCTTTTTCATTTCCCCCTCGAACCTCCGCCACCCCTCTTTCTCCTCGCGTACGTACCCTCCTACGTACCCTCCCGTCCCTCCCCCCTACCCCTGCCCCATTCGTTTATTTCTACTCTTTTCCTCCGCCCGTTTCAACTTTTCATTCGGTTCTCTCCTCCTCCGTTGAAACAAAATGAAAGGCGAGCCCGGTTGGTATCCATAAAAGAATGAATAAACGTAGATTGAAAGGGCATAAAAAAGCATGTACGCGTACATACACACAACACGAGGCTGAGGCGAGCGTATACGAGTAAACGCGCGCGCGCACGCGGACAAGTCGGCGCGAGTGGGCGTATTTGTGCACTTGTATCCATGTATTGGCAAGAGAAGAAATTAAAATCCGCAATCGCGCGCTAGTACAAAGTAAATTTGTTTTAACGAACGCAGATAATTGAATTTTTCTGCGTTACTTACTTGCGGACGCGATGACGATTAACGAGGACCAACTTTCCTTTCCTTNCCCTTACGTTGCGTAGATGTATCTAGTAATTTTTTAAATACTTGGTTATTATTACTGAATATAATAATAACAAGACGTTTAATAAGAATTATGATCACTTCATTTTTTATAACATTATTTTGTCATAATAACCTATATGTTTAGTTGAAACTATTTTACCAAAGTTCTTGGTAACTTTTATCAAGACTGGGTTATTATAACTAATTATATTCAATCTTTTTTTTCAGTATAGTACACTGAGAGAGAAAAATAGTCGTAGCAACTATAATAGCAACTATAGTTTATAGTTATTTTTGGACCAAATTACATTTTTATAGTTATTCAAACAATATAAATTATGATTAAATTAAATTGATTTGATATCTTATCAAGTTCTCATAATCATAATTTGGTCCATACAACTTGTAATATGGTTGTTATTAATCAAAAGGGGATTTTTATTTACTAAGTTGTACTATGAAATAATGTAATAGTAACTGCAATTGGCATATCACTATGATTATCATTATCAATATTTTAGTAATAACTACTATAGTAATGCACTACTAGAGTAATAACTACTATAAAAATGATATTCTTGACTAATATTATTTTATTATGCAATTATAGTCGCAAATACTTTTTTTTCTCGGTGTAATGATAACGAGCGTGTGTAACACACAAATATATTCACCATCTCGATACAAAACTACTATTACGCTTACCTTCCCATTTCGTTACCGAGAATGCAAACGTAATATTTGCTTGCGCTGCATTTGCAATATAAAAATGCATTGTCGCGATTGTAGCGTTTTTTAAAATACGTTTCGCCAAGCTCGTTGTTTCCGACAAAACAGGATTTTGCAAGCGTATGCATCGTCTTTCTCGCCGCCGCGCCGCCCTTCCATTATATCGCCGGTTTATGATTATAAATTGGAAAAAAATAATCTCGCCCAAAGTCGGAGTAATAATCCACCGTTGCAGCAATTTCATGCAAAGCGAGAGCGATATTAATAATGTGACTCGTAAGTTTTCAGACGGCGTTATTAATTTTTGTTGTTACAACTCTCTTCAGAGTTTCGCTCGGCCGTTTATTTGCATCAACACAGGATGTGTGAATAATAATAAATAATAATAGCCTTGTTATATTTACATTATTGGCGAGCGTCTGTGCAAAAATGTTTGGAAGAGCGCCCCTTGTTTAGCCGAAATTCCCTTCTAGAGTTTATTTTTTAATGCAATTTAAAATAATTGAAAATAAAAAAAGGTAAATAACAATTTAAATCGATAATCAATACTGCCAACCCCCCAAGAACTCATTTCGGCTCGCGTACATTTTTTTTATTCATTACATTACAGTACATATTTGCGCATATTACAATTAATGATTTATGAGGTACAAAATTACTAATTGCACGTTTCAATATGTTGCATTTTAATTTGATTTCAAGAGCCATGTTATTGTAATTATATTGTAACTGTATTACGAACGAAGAATTTTTCATATAAAACAAATTATGAAGATTAACACGCACACATGCGCACAACGTGTCGGTTTTAATAAAATTTCATCAGGAGAAAATGAGAAATCGCTCAAAATGGCTTGTCTTGTTGTCCATAAAGTTTTGACAGCGAGCAATTTCAATTGTGAAATCGCGTGCTTAAGTAGTTTTATTCATGTGAATCAAAGGTGGGATATCCGTGCGCGCGCGCGCGAGGCGCCGAGTAAATTATCAAAGAGGATTCGTTCGAACACCGAGGTACGGCAAGTTCGAAAACTTTGTCGCATTAAAGTTTCACCGACTGGTTTTGGCAGGTGGAGCAGGAAATGCAAGGGAGCCTGGATCTGGAATCGCGGACAAATACACGCTCGCAATATATTCCCTCCGCTTTGTACTTGCCGCACACAGAATGCCATCCGATCGAAATTGATTTGTATACCTAGGGAGCTCCATAATTCCCATTACGGCTCCGTGTATCTAACATTATCGAGAGACATGCGTCAGGCTGAAAGAAGACTAATATTCGATGATTAGCGAAAGAATGCCTATTCAGATTAGAATGGGGCTCGTTTATTAAGTTCTCTCCCCCTCGATATATGAGTACACTATACTTATTCATGCGAGGCACGTGTTCCAAAAATTAATCCCATGCGAATGAAACGTTAAAACGCGCGTGGGTACGTTATTTTCAACCGAGCGATTACGAGGCAACATGTAATTATCTACTTTATTATCTGCTCTAATAATTGTGTACTCTCTCCCTCTAGCTCTGTATTATCTCTTATCAAGTCATTTGGTTTTCATCTAGTAATCAATAATTAAGTTCCTTTCGCGAAATTTCGATATGCGTCAATAGCGTGCTTTTAATTTTCATCAAAATTTCATTTAAATAAACGCGGCGTATTAACGAAATAACGGTATATGTTAGTTTTTTCAACTCGTATTGGCACGATTGGTTTGATTAAACCTTAATATCAAACTTGCATGTGTTTATCTCTGCACTTTCGTTAGCCTGAAATTGTTTGAAATTCATCCATTTCAATATAGCGGATCCAATATGGCGACCGAAA
Organism: Tetramorium alpestre; assembly: GCA_021460005.1. Classification (NCBI taxonomy): domain Eukaryota; kingdom Metazoa; phylum Arthropoda; class Insecta; order Hymenoptera; family Formicidae; genus Tetramorium; species Tetramorium alpestre. Next base: position 642,191 of record JAJVSH010000044.1, on the reverse strand, counting down.
GATGGAAAAATCTCGAAAATGCAGTAAATTAGATTTTATTTCTTCATTTCGCGATGCTGTTGTCTTTTTACTACGAAATATCGCTTTGATATGACATTCGAGTATGTCTAAAAGATATTTGATACGAATAAATATGTCGGAGAACAAAATAGTGTCCATAAAGATTAAAAAATGATGAAAATCGGACATTTTTAGCTATTTATACCAATTTATCAGTCATTTTTACATATAATGTAATGAAAATTTACAAAACGAATTGCATAGGCTTTTAGGAAAAATAGTTTATGCACGATCTTCATTGAGGCCTACTGCATTGCCGGATCAGGATGAAAATTTGGACTTTTCGTTTGGACGTTTTTTTTTTGTTTAAATTGTAAAATTTATTGTTAAATATGCATCAAAATGATTTTTGACTATGGATTTTGAAAGAGCACACTCAAAAATACTGGAACATGTATTTTTTATAATTTTTTTCGGTGAATTTCATACAATTTCAGGCTAACGAAAGTATAGAGATAAACACATGCAAGTTTAACGTTAATGGGTTAAATCTTCAATCAATTCATGGCATTATCTTTTATCTAAAAGACGAAAAAGCTATTCGATTATGTCGAGTTTTCATCTAACAATTCTAAAAATGTATCATAAGTTATCAAAGTCAAAGTTATTAATTATCGAAGTCATAATTATCACAATTACATCATTGTAAAATTTTATCTGAATTTTGTAACAGATTTAGTGTGAAATTTTGTAACGATATAATTATGATAGTAAAAAATGAATAGAGAATAATGTCAATTTACAGTCGGATTGAATCTTTTTGCCCAATAATATTTCTCACGTAAATTGATGTACACTTTTTGTTTAGCAAACTATGTCTTGAAACACTGTCTTAAGTTAAAGCTAGAATAATATACACTGAAAAAATTCTGATTATTATAATAAAACTTATAATAACTTATCATAACTTATAATAACCAGAATATTTGATCAATCCTACAAGATTTTCTAATTCATTTGTTTTCAACTAGAATTTTTTGTCAGTGTAATCACATTAAATTATCAATTAAATTGATAATTAATAACACTGATGCCATATGTATATGTATATCTCTATAATAAAACTAATGTTAATAAATATCTTTAGAAGCATCGCAAAGGATACGGTGCGAAAAATATCAGCCAAGGTTCGAATCTGAATTTCCTTACCATCCGGGATGGGCGTCTTTACCAAGTGAGGGTGGTGATATTTATCGCAACCATCTATTCATATTATGGAGAAACGTCTCTAAGGCAAACATGTATAAATCATATTAAGTGAGTCATGACCGTTAGGATTACAATCAAGTAAATGGAGAATCGATCGCGGCAAACAAGTGTGTGCAAAAAACACGACATATCGATAAATGTGTCGAATAATTTAATAATTTAATAAAATTCAACGCCTCGGCCCCGGCTCGAATATCGCACATTTAAGTACACTTTTGTAGGATAAAGTGTATAAAAAGGGGGTTTTGTTTTATTTCATAATATCCTATTAAAATCTAAATTTACAAAGTTGCCTCCATAGATGCGAAGCAGCGATTCGAAAAATTTTAACGATTCGTCTACGCTACATCATGCCACGCTCCACAATCTCTTCTGTTTGCTTATGTGTTTTACGAATTATTTCTTTTCATGACATTGCATTGCTTTTTGCACCAGAGTGTCTATTGAAAATGTTTAAAAAAAAACTTGAACTCTCAGGAAATTTTTATTGCTTACAAAAATTGGAGAATTTTTACGCAATTTCAGCAAAACTCAGACTCTTTATTTTGTACTATATTTTTAGTATCAAAATGCTGTATAAATTCTATTTAAGATTTTAGATTCTCAAGTAATTTTATTTAGATTTTAAATAAAATTATGTTCCAAATTATGTTCTTGATTTCAGATTTAAAATGGTCTATTTTTAGTACACTTTAGCACAAATTTATCTAAAGATTGGACGACGTTGATATACTTTAAATTTATTTCGCGAATTGCTTGTGTCTTATAATTTTTTTTATCGTGGATCAGGTTTTCTGATTAATTTATAATTTGAAAATGTATATGTGCGTTCTATATTAATAAGAATCAATTTTTGTTTTAAAAGAAAGATTTTTCGTTTGATTCAAACTTTGTAATTCAAGAAAATAAGAAGAGAAATTTAGCTTTAAAATAAATATTTTTTAAATTTAGGATACAGCTATATATGCGCACGTGCATCTAATCTGTGTGCATACATGTATCTAATTTTTTAAAATTGAAGATAATGTCTATATATATTTCAAGTTCTATTTTCTCGTTGGAAGAAAAATAAACTTTTTATGCAATATAAAACGCTTATTGTGATGAAAGATGATGAAAATTTTTCCACTTTTTTTTAAAACTTTTTAAATCAGATATTTGTAATGAAGAGTTTTTAATTTTTTCCTAATGATTGTATGAATAGGAAAAGAGTACTGAAAAGACTTAATAATAATTAAATTTATTAAAAACTTTTATTTAAAAGAGCTCTAATTTAAATTTAATAAATTTAATCAAATTGGAAAATTTTCAGAAAAGTTGTTTTTGATTGCTTGAATATTTTCTAAAATTAAAATAGACACTTTATGTATGCAAATTCCAGGGCTACCATGGTTCGACAGGTACAATTATTGGGCAGCTTGTTTGACAGAACACGATTGAATTATTTTTCTATTATCAGAGTTGCGATAACTCGATAATTAATTTTTCAAGCGCAAGACGGTTCTATTACTACCTGATAAGCCTGTAATCTCACGCCTCTAATTTCCGTGCTGCAAATAAAATAAAGCATTGCGCGAAAAAGTAGCAGGAATAAAAGATGCAGGGAGTGGTAGATAATTACAGCAGAATTTCAGAACTTAACACTTGTTCCTGATGATTTTCTATAGACATATCCATTTCATATTCATTGCATTAAAATGCGCAATATGAAATGAAATTTATGAAATACTGGCAAAAAGCGCGCTTTGATAATTGCATGATTTATGCATAATACGCGAGATTTTTATGCAATGTTCTTGCTCGCTTATTAATGCTTACATGACTAATTAATCTTGAACGCGTCACAGAAATATTTTAAGATTGTATACAGATGTGCATGACATCACGTATACCATTGCAAGTATATTTCTACTAGAATAAAAGTGATTCCATACATTTTCCATCTTCTTACGTCTCGAAAACTCGAGTCGTATTTATTGTACGATTTTAATTACTTTCGCGTAGCAATAATGTTCATTACGAATAGATGAAAAAAAAAACTATAACGAGACGAGACTATAAGTGTCTAGCGATAAGACAATACTGTCGCTATTAAAAAATTTAATCACTTGATTGGATGAATTACTCATAAGTTTGATTTTAATTAAACGATATTAATTTAGCTTTGTGCTCCTCCATCCTCTCCGCTTCGATCGTTTTGGCAGTTATATCTCTTTTATTAATCTGATTTTATAAATTAAAATTATTATTTTCCAAGTATTTTGATGCACAATTACTTTATTAAAATATTTAATTATTTAAAATGTATAAATTGTTGATTGTAATTTGGCTGTATAATTTTTATATTAATAATTTACGAATGTAAAAACAAATAAAAATATATACCCCAATATAAACTCTTGAGCGTTTTAAAAAAGTGCAGATATATTAACTTGGGAATTTTGTAAGTTTATATCGCACAAATGTATACGAAAATTTCATAAACATGGAAATCATAAATAGTAATATAAATAGTTATCGTATCTATCAGTAATCAGGAATTGTAGATTATCAATTTATAATTAATAATTATAAATCTTAATTTATAAATCTTAAATAAATCTTAATTTTTTCAATTAAGATTTTTCGATCTGGAGAATGTAGACATGCTTAATCTACAATATCATTTTAAATGTCTTATTTTCGTAGCAGGTAATACATGTTGATGTGAATTTAATAAATCAATCTGAATTAGTATATTATTATTTATCATTTAATTTAACATTTTTGAATTCTTATAATACTTTTTGCGGCGATTTATTTTTCTTATCGCCTCTATAATTTTTATATTATTTACATTGTTCAAGTTGTGTCGATTCGTTTGTTTTGTATGCATTATTAATTATTTCTCTCGACTTTTGTTTTTTATTTCTCTTTAATTGTTTTAATTTTTGCAAACGATATTTATTAACGTAAAAAAAAAATATTATTTTAATTCGCACTGACCTGATTTATACTCGCATTGATTTTAAATTAAAAAGTTATAAATTTTATTATTACCCTGTGTGCATGTTTACAAATTTTAAATAATACATTAGTTACTGCAAAAAGAGAAATGAAAAAAATTTAATTATTTGCTGATATTTCAAAAAGAGATATACATTCGTTTTAGCGACGTAATAGATGCAAAATGTAAAAGAAATAAACACGAGAAATTTTCAATCAGCCTGTATTAAACAATCAACAACGCGATTCCTCGAGTGTAAGCGAAGAGGCATTTTCCACATATTGAATATTGAAACTATACAACGTGGTGCGAACTAACTGTCCAATGCTTTTCCGGGATAACAGCGGTTTTTGGGCGGTCATCAGAGGTGATCAACAAGTGGCTCATGATTTTGTCAGTGGCCACCGATGGCGTGCGGTTGACCGCGAAAACTGCCTTTTCAGCCTTGCCTATACTGCAGCAAATCCCATTGTAATCCCGTCTGACTACTAACTGGCTCAAATATCACGGAATGACTGGGAGCTCTACGCCTCTCGTGCTCTCGTTCGTTTGCAATATAAAAATCACAGAATACATAAAAGGTGACCGAGTTGTAATTCTTTTTTGCGCATTAGTTGAAAAAAATTGAGTGCGTTAAGAAATTTTTTTACACCGCTGAAATTGTCATACTCGATGGAGATTTAATGCCTTTGTGCAAAATGATAGATTGTGGATGATACAAGCCGAATTTTATGCTCGATATAACACATTTGCCGAAACATGATTTTGCATTTTATCGCATTGTCAATTTTCGAGTGGCGTATGCGTCAAGAATACGCGATATTGTCTCTCGATTATCACGGCACATTAACAGCATATAATCTTGCCCTCCTCTCATCTGCGAGGCTCTCTAACTGAGAAACGATCAAAGTGGCGAACGCAGCCAGCAGCAGCAGCCGGTTGTTAGGTCTGCTTCCCAGCTGCTGTCCAACCGCTAACCTTCTTCCAGTTCATTTAAAATCCTCTTTGCCTTGAATATCTGCCTCGTTCCGTCCTTGTTTAATATCGTCCCTTCTTTTGCACGGCCACTTCTCGGATGTCGGAAATCGCATGATCAAAATCGCGCGTAAGAACCAATCGTTGACCGAACGAAAGATTAGAGATTAGCTATCGGGAATCAGATCGGGAATCAGATGCATTATCTTTCAAGAGCAGCGTGACTATTGAGGTAATCGACTTATGAATTAATAATTTTGCGTATGTAATACATCAAGGGACGTCTCGTGAGATGCAGGTAGCAACTTTGCGGAAGAGACGGCGCATCCTTTATCGCAGTGACAGGCATAATTTAACAATGCTTATTTATATCCTCATGAACCTTTTAAAACCATTTTATTCAAATATGTGCAATTATATAATAGAAATAATAACAGGCAAATTATACGCTGAAAAGAATTCTGGTTAAAAATGGACGAATGAAAAAATTTTGTAGGATTCATCAAATATTCTGGTTATTATAATAGTTATTATATTATAATATATTACAAGTTATAAAGTATTGAGAGAGTTCTATTATAATAGTTATAATCTATTATAATAACCAGAATTTCGATTATAACAATCAGAATATTTGATCAATCCTATAAGATTTCCTGATTCGTCTGTTTTTAATCAGAATTTTTTTTTAATGTAGAAATGTTTTTGAGTGTATTGATTGAATGACGACAATTAAGGATGTATTTAACGTTGAATTTGTAAATTGTAGGAAGATTTAAAGCCTGCCTGGGGTGATATTTTTCGTAATAAACTCTACATACAGTAATTTTTTAATGTGATTCTTTAATGTGTTTGCATCCAAAGTTAAATTGATTATCAATTTAATTAGATTTACTATTCCAATTAGGAGCTGTCTTAAGACTGACAAATAATCGGCGCGCAGTTTACTGAGTTGGACATAAATATACAAAAATTTATACTATTTATTAATTTTATTATTATTAGGCCACATTGTAAAAAATTAATGTAAAATTACATGTAATTTTGAGACACACTTAATAGATTTAAATTAATTTTTTTCTAATTTTGCAGTATAAAAGTAAAAATAATTTTTTAATTTGTTTTTTACAGTGTACGCAGTGTAAAAAATTTATTAGAAATTAAAAACTTATTTTTATTTCTGACTGCAAAATTATAAATACGTAAAATTTTACAACTATTATAGTGAATCTCACAATTACATGTAATTTTATAGAAATTGTGAGATTTACTATTGTGTATACACTGTAAAAAACAAATTAAGGAATTATTTTTACTTTTATACTGCAAAATTAGAAATAAAATAATTTAAAACTATTAAGTGTGTCTCAAAATTACATGTAATTTTTTACAGTATACCAAGATTCAGCCTAAGACTAAAAATGGCCTTCTTCTCCACTTGAAGATGTATTTTTCACAGAAATATTGATATTTGTATTTATTTTTCCATTTGATCTATATCATTTCGATATGCTGTTATCATTTCCTCAAGCTTAGGATGTCGATTTCGATTGATATCGAAATATCGATGCGTTATCGGCCAAAGTGCGAATGAGAGCACGATAGTGAGTAAAGCGTGAAAGAGAGTGAGCGGTGATACGAGTGATGCCACGCGCGAGAGGTTTAAAAGAAAGAAGCGAGAGCGCGATAGAAAGTGAACGAATGAGAGAAAGAAGAAGCCAGTACATGAGCGTCACGTGCGCTGCAAGAAAGAAGAAATGGGAAGCGAACGAAAAAGAAAAATCTACCGTGCGCTAGATTTGCATGCAACTATTTTTATCGCGAGCATAAGCAAAGTCTACGATTTATTGTTTGCAAATTCGCTTGACGCATTAAGCTAGCTTAGTAGCGGTTTATTTAAAAGTCATTAGGTAAGTAAATTAAAATTATTAAAATGCTTTGTAATGGCGTGACGATTTAATAATATTAAAAAAAAATAAAAGTCATTTAAATCATTTGGGATTTTAATTATTATCTAAATTATATAAAAGAAAATGTGATTTTTGTGATTAAACAATTTTAATATTTAAACATTGTGTAAAGATGTATAGATTAGATTTGTAAAAGAATATGTGTTTATATATGGATATTTATTGATATAATTGCATGTATATATGCATATTTTGTGAATGTAGGCAAATTCATGTTTGTATTTGCATGATTGCGTGCATACATGTGTGAAAAGATAATTAGTGGACGTGGCCGAAAATTTTACCTTTCGGTAAAAGGATCCTGATTTCTGTCAACACAAATTTAAGCAACCTTCATTTTATACGAAAATGTTGTAGCAACTTGAAATTTTTAGGAATTTGTTTGCCTTTGAAAAATCTTTTAAATAAGGCTCACTTAATTTCTAGTGTCATTAAAAATTTTCAACTCCTATTCTGTTCTTACACTCTTGGGAGTAGGATATGATCGGCATGCTGAAAAGTTTGGCGTAGCTTTTTATAAAATTGAAACACGAGCTTTACCAGTTTCCGATATTTTCATTGTTATAAAAGTTATTTCGGGATTTCCACACTTTTGGTAAACCCTGTATATACAGGATATATTTATTCAAATATGCATACTAATCCATATACATACACGTTTTTAAGCAGCTTTAAAGTTAGTAATCTTTTAAATTCTTTCCTATTTTCGTAAAAGTGCAGGTTCTGTAAAGAAAAATGGAAAAAAAATATGTAACATGCAGGTTTTGGGATCCCTAATTGTGAATAAAAAATTTATTTTACAAAATTCAAAGAGCGAGCGAGTGAGCGAGCGAGTGAGCGAGCGAGAGAGAGAGAGAGAGAGAGAGACATCCTCGTCGCCGACGCTTTGCGTCTTCCTTGATGAAAATAAAAATCAGAGCGTAAATCGAATGTAAGGGAAGAGTGACAGAAGCGCAAACGGAACTTCTAAGAAGCGTAAATTGGAACAGCGAAACGTAAAAGAGTCGTTTACTTCTTAAAATGCGTCTTTTACGTTTCGCTGTTACAATTTACGCTTCCTAGAAGTTTTATTCACTCTTCTATCATTCTCTACTTACGCTCCGATTTTATTTTCGCCAGAATTTTGCAAGCGATTGTCTTACATCTTACAATCTTATATTAATAATAAAAGAACGTAATCAAACTCGTAATTACTGATAATGCTGAGCTATCTCTTATCATTGAATGATGATGATTCACGAGTCTCTGTTAATTATTATTTCATTAATTATTGCAAAAGGGTACAACTTTTCGATTTAATTTGACCTATTCTACCAGTCTAAAAAAAATTTTTTTGCGAATTATCAGACATTGTGCATAATACAACCTTTATATGACCTTGAGTATTGAAAATCTAGAAGCGTATTGAAATAGATACAAGTACAGTACAATCTCGCTAATCCGGCACTATTGCGGGCTTCCTCGACCTCTTGGATGAGAGGCAAGGGAGTGGGTTTAATGCGTACACGTAACGTTTATCTATTTATTAGTGGCAATTAAATAATAATAATTTTTTAATTATGCCAACACTTGTTACGTAATTATGAAATATCTCAACTAATTGACGATTAATAAAAAAGTATTTAAAATGTTAAATCAATACTCAAAGCACTTTGCATCAATAATTAAATAATTATAATTAAATATGTATAATAATAATAGGAACGTGATATTAATATTAAAAAATTTTTAAATTACATTTAATTACAATTAATTTTTTTAAAAGAAAAACAAGTTGAATGCATGCATTCGTTGAAAAAAGATTTTACAAAAAGTATTGTATTAATATACAATTTTAATATAAAATAAAAAAATTTTAATTAAAACATTACAATTCAGAAAATATATACATTTTATTTTAGTTAACGTATTTCTAACAAAAATAACGATGTAAGGGAAATTATATTAATTGAATTAAAAAAATTATGAATAATGTAAAATTTAATTTGTTTTGTATTGTGTTTCAAAATACATTAAAGTACAATATGATGGTTTACCTTACATTTGAATATTTACATGCATGTGTGTATTTGTATTTTATTATAAATGTTGAACAAGATGAAAATTTTAAATAATCAGTTTTTAGTTAAGGTATAAAAAATGTGATAAGATTAATTGATGATAAGGTAATTGGGTGAGAACTTGGATAAAACATTGCTTATCTTTATAAACAATAATAAATTAATTAATCATAAAATATAATATACTGATTAATGTATATTTCTACAAAATGTGTTTTTTATTGTAAGAAATAATTAAGAGAATGATTAATCATTAGCATTTCCATCGTCACTCCTTTTATTTGAGACTGAATAAATTTCACTCGCATACCTTTTACGCGCGCCTTATTTACTTTATCGTTCTTTTCGCAGAACACATGTATGCTATGTTGCAACACAGCTTACATCGCAGTTTCTCGACACGTAAATGTCTCTTAAAAGTACAAACGGGCAAACGTTCAAGAACCGAAAAACTTGTTGCTTGAATCTCTATCGCGAGAGCCAGGCTTATTTGAAAAAGAGTAGTTTTTGTTTCATTAAGCTCTTGCGATTGTTAATCAGCATTTTGAGATGAAATTTTTGTAACAATAAATTTATGAGAAGCACATTATGAATATTTCTAATTGAAAAAACGTGAAAAAGAAATTTAAATTTAATACATGATTTTAAATTGTATTTTGCATTCACTTAATATTTGCACTGTATTCCTTCATGAATAAATATAATACGATAATAGACTCTCTCTCTTTTCTTGGAGCCAATTTGTGTGGTAAAGTTCGATCGTAGAATTCCATTAGCCTCAAGCTTATCTCCATTTAAGGTTTATTCAGCGTTATTTTGTTTGTGATACCGCCGACACGATGTGATGTAACATAACGACTCGTTCTTTACCTGGCTTTTGTAGTTTCCTCACGTGCTATCCTTTTCCATGTTCTTGCCTGTCCGATTGTCGAGGAGATCTTTTCTTCCCTCCTCGATCCGGTTTTTATTCAAAATATTTCTTGGCATTCATTGAAGAATCGTGCATACAATGATAAATCAATCGTCTTAAAATAACAAGCAGCATTGAGGATTTAAATGTGAAAATCAAAGAATAAAATATTTTTACAATTTTTACAATGCGTAAAATTTTTATTTAAGAGAATATAATATTTTTTGTGTTGAAAAATGAAAGATAAAAAATTGTAAAAATATTTATACAGTAAAATAATGACAATCCAAAATAATGGCTGTACGCGTGTATATAATATCCAAATCTCGGTAAATTATCTAAAATGAAAAAAATATATATAAAATATAATTTTCTTATCTTTACACTTATCATTTTACATTTATTTTTTTATTTACGGACGAGATTAAAAAAATATATTTTGCGAAAAAAGACATTGAAATTTGGCAATTGTGTTTTTACAATTTTTTTATTATTTAAGAAAAAAAAGTTTGAATAAAATAAATTGTGCTCAAGTTGTGACAATTATTTAAAAAAATAATGTTTCAAAAAAGTTGTATTAAAAATTTTACGACATGAATTTTGTAATTTTGGCATACTTGTAATTACTAATCTATATCGCTTTCTACATTTAATACAGCCTAAATCTTTTTCATTAGCTTTTGAGACGTCAGAAGTTAATTTTTTAGCCTTACAGCAATTCGCTCTGATTATTATTGTACTTGGTGCTCAGCGAGCGTAACGCTCTAGTAATCCTCAAATCAAATTTATACGACTAAGGTCAATGCTTATAATTATATATAATTTATATATATTATAATATATATAATATTATAATATTATATATAATTCACGTAATTTTTTTTATTTATTGAAATAACTAATTTTTTTTAAATTTTTTCAATTAATTTAAGTACCTTTTCTTTCTGACAAGATTGATCTGTTTTACAAAAAATTTTGTTTGTAAAACTTTTACAAAAAATATATGTATGTTGGCAAGTGTATTCGCAATGACGAAACTGAATTACTAGGCCAAATGCACAAATGTGCATTACGATCTATGATACATTAACAGAAAAATATGGTTACTTTTGACTACTCAACTGTAATTTTATGATATTTCTGACGATAATTATGGTTAACATGCATAATGATGCATATAGTTAAGTTAATCGTACTTATTGTTATAAATATTATAAAATTATGGTTGAAGCCAAAAGTAACTATATTTTTTCTCAGTGTAGTATTATAAATATTTCGAATTTGATTTGAAAATAATCTTGTCATTGTTGTGACTTTGCGCTGATGAAAAATGAAAACATTCATCTTTTCTACATTTTTACAATTCCTTAAAAGCAAATTGTACTAAATTTTTCAATTATCAACATGATAATTTATATGTATAATATGTAATAATAGTAGTTTTTGCGTCTCTTGCGATTGTCAATTTAAATTCCTGCTACGACGGATCAGTCGATATCGAGCTCTCGAATCGCCATATACTTGATTTACATTGACGTAAGACTAGATTTTGTCGATATATTTACGGCATTCCATTATTGATGATATAGAATATCGAATTCGATTAAGCCGCGGCAAGTTTCCGCTTAATGAAAAACAGCCAGCGCGATATACGGATTTCCTCTCGGATTTTATTCCGTGCGATGCCTTTATACGCGACTTGCGTCATAATCGAACATACATACATCAAACGCGATTGGATTTATATTACGCTCAGCGTACACATCCCTTGGTCTCGTCTCTCAAAAGGAATGAGACTCTTGTGCCGTCATTTTTCCAATATTCGAATAGCTTTCGATTCGATTGCGAAATTCCTCTAATTACACGATTCTCTTTATTTGGCGATTAAACAGCACGGGATCCCGAAATAATAGATATGTCCTCGTTGATCGACTCATCCTCTCACACCCTCGTTCGGTCATGATATGCCCCGAGTCTGCCCTTTCTCTCTCTCTCTCTTCCTCCCCTGATGGTTTCATTCTTGTCGCTCGTTCGCACGTTTACTCGCGAAACGACCAACACCTGGTGCGCGCACCTGAGTCCTTAAGGCCGTTCAACTCGTACAGCACGGGCGCGTGCTCCGTTCGTTCCTTTTCGTTCGGATCCCGTGTAAATATAAGCCACGTAAACTTACATTTGAAACTCCGACGGGCCGTCGCTTCGCGGTTAAAGACTGAGCGATAGATGAAATGACCAAGGTATGAATTTATCGCGGCTGCGTGCAGCTGCAGGGCATGATTTCGTGATTTCGCTGAGCACATTGTTTGCTGAATCGTGATAAAAAAGGAGAACAAAATTGCCGCGGCTCCTCTCCTTATCATGCAACAATAGAATTTGTAACGTATACTGGAAGAAAAATATAGTTACTTTTGGACCCAACCACAATTTTACAGTATTTCTAACAATAAATATGATTAACTATATGCATCACTATGCTGATCATAATTATTATTAGAAATATTATAAAATTGTGCTCGGGTTAGGTCCAAAAGTAATTATATTTTTCTCTCAGTGTAATTTTGTGATGTAGGTGGGAAAATTTGATTAAAAAAAAAAATGGACGTTTCAGATTGATAAGCGTGAATATTCACGTCACATGCATTATATCATCACGCGAAAGAGCAACAGCAAAGTCTTCTGAAAGGGACTTAAATGGAGCCCCGTCGGCTCGGTTTGGAATAAATTTAATTGGAACGTGGAATATTTATCCAGCGCGTATATCGATCGCGAGGCAGCCCTCGCGACGACGTCGCGGACGAGTAAGTGGATGCATAGATGGATGGACGAAGGGATTCTTACGCCAGTGGGTTGTGTCGATCCATGTTGTCAGACCGGATTCCTGACTGCCAAGGTCACTTCGCCATCGCAGCACTACCACCTGCAGCACGAATAATCGTGCTATATCGTCTTCTTTCTTCTGTTTCATATTTTCTCCTTTCCTTTTTTCTTCTTTCTTTTTTTGCTTCGCTACTCTCTAATTAGTTTCGATAACATGTGATTTTTACTCTGCAGACGTTGCTCAGTTTTCGCTCGGGCGATCCGCAAGGTGAAATACTCGTAGTATTCTAATGACTGACGATACAATTGCTAAATGTAGTTGGCAAGTAGCGTTCGACAAATAAATCTAATAAAATTGTATAAATAATTAATATTGATATATCGATTATAAATATGAACGCGTAATTTTCACGGTACACTGAAAGAAAAATATAGTTACTTTTGGACCCAACCATTTTATAATATTTCTAATGATAATTATAGTCAACATAGTGATATAGTTGAGTTAATAATGTTTATTGTTAGAAATATATTATAAAATTATGGTTGAGTTCAAAAGTAACTATATTTTTCTCTCACACTGAAAAAAAAAAAAAGTTATTTTTGATTACAATCACAATTTTATAATATTTCTAATGATAATTATAGTCAACATAGTGACGCGTATAGTTAAGATAACTATAATTAACTTAATTAAGTTAAGTTAATTTATTATTAGAAATATTATGAAATTGGTTGAGTCCAAAAGTAACTATATTTTTCTCTCAGTATACGAGATCTAACTGACGAAACGTCCGTCGCGCAGAGAGACCTCGAGCAGTGAGCGTAAGAATCTCGTAGCGCATAATATAATCACAAATCTATTACATGTTGCAAATTAAATGCAATGGCGTACCGCGGAAATATTTAATTAAATTTAAATGTCGGGCAATACTGACTCATTTATTTAAACTTTATGCATTACATTGACCTCTGCAAAACAGCTCAACGAGCGAACATGAAGCACGTAGATGAAATAAGATTGAGCATGCACAAACATCTAACAATAATTTACAAATTTATGCTCTGAAAAAAAATTCAGAAAAAGGATTGATCAAATATTCTAGTTATTACAAGTTATAAAGTATTGAGTTCTATTATAATAACTAGAATATTTGATCAATCCTACAAGATTTTTTGATTCGTCCGTTTTTAATCCGAATTTTTTTTCAGTGTGTGCACTCCGAGATTATCAGGATCATTTCACAACTGTAATAAAAAAATCCCTTGATGAAAAAAATCTTAAACTTGTGATTCATATAATTAAGATTGATTTGTAAACATCTGCGGTATCATCATAAGAATGATTTGGCGGCGTGACTCGGCTTCCGCATGGTTTGACTTGGCACAGAGACGCGGCGTGGCGCGGCGTGGCGTGGCGCGGCGCAGCGCGGCATGGCATTGCGTGGCGTGGTGTGGCGCGGCGCGGCGTGGCGTAGCGCGGCGGGGAGGGGCGGGGCGGGCCAGCAAAACAAGCGAATAAAGCGTAATGGGGAAGTGAGTTCGTTCCTATTCGAAACTTTCGCAGCAAACTCGGTAGCACGGCAGTCGAATACAATGGCCGTGCAGAACTTTCCGCGAAACTAAACAAGTTTATTTAACTTACCACCCTGCACCCCTGCAACACCCATCTGAGGAGGGGGAGGGGGAGGAGGGGGTAGCACCCCGAGCCACCCTCCCGCGAACCACCTTCCTCCTTATACAGTCAGACTCGAATTCCCCGCTGCGTCTCTTCCTCTTCTCCTCCATCTCTCCCGACGTTTCCCTCGTCCCTCGCTCTCTTCTCTTCTCTTCTCTCATCCAACTCGTACGGTCCCGCCCATCTACCTGCAATAACGGCAAGTTTTCCGAAAGTTTCCGACAGATTAACGACTATTGGAATTGTTGAAGTTATGGGAGAAGGAACGAGGTAGACAGAGAGAAGAAAAGGCGGGGAAATGAGAAGCAGCGGGTATGACGGAAGGGGTAGTAGTACGGCGCGGAGGGGGCGGGAGGGCTGAATACCGGAGTTTCCATCGATGTTACCGTGCCGCTTCTATTGGCGGTCAGAGGGTGGGAGCGAGGGGGAATGGCACGGGCTATGATATAGCGCAGTCAATATCCGAGAAGATTGGATCCGATCTTTGAAGAGATGACCGTATCGTCGCGCCATATCACTTCTCCTCGCCGCATCTTGAGCACTTGATTGACCATAACATATGTTGGCATAAAGCTCGAGCCACAGTCGGCCCTTTTTTTCAACATTCCAATTCGTCTGAGAGACGAAGAGATCAGAGTTTGCCCGAGACATCTCTTCCCACGGGCGTTGCGTTCTTGGAATTGCAGAATTGATATCCATTATCTTACTAATCTGCCAAGCTGCGGCCGTTCGCTCAACGCGAATTTACGCGCTCGCGTATGTGTATTGACATGGTCTACTTACGTTTTCTCACTGCTAGCTGCGAATCACGCTCCAATAATCCCGCAAATACTAGAACGATCGTAACGACGCTGGCGATCGTGAAAAACCCATCGGCGCGATATTCGTGCGATATGTAATATGCTCGCGCACTTTCCGTAGACCGAATGCTATCACTAATGATTACGCAATAGCGATGGCTATCGCTAGATGATGGAGATGCTATGAATTAATTAAAAGTGCAAGTGACTAAATGCCTGTCAAACAGACCTTGTTATTTCTTATCTTTTATCCGTTGGAACATGACGAAATGTGACACGTTGTTGCATTGAAAACTTTATTCCTGTAAATTAATCACTAATAATAATAATAATAATAATCACAGTAATAAGACACTAGACGTTTTCAATTTTATATAAATCCAAATAGATGATTGTTATGAACCAAAAAGGATTCAAACTTTTTGTGAATTAGCGTAATCTGTGCCGAATGAACTCGAAGGAAATCCTTTCAAGACGGATTCCATAGAAGGGTATAAAAAGAATTCCTTTTGTATCCGAAAAAAGGCCTTGGAAGTGGTGACAAAGCGAAATCTTTTTAAATGTTTTTACAAGAGAAATGGGATCGGAAAAGAATTCATTTCATAATTCGGGAATTCAAAGGGAATTCTTGCGCTATCTATGAGCCCATCTGCTGAATGATATTTTTTGAAAAGATGTATTTGGAAAAGTATCAGCTAAACTACTTATATACATTTTATACAATGTGCAGGGTGTCCCAGAATAATCGCGTACAGAGTGCACTAGAAAATTCTTGGTAGCAACTCTTCGCTTCAAACCAAAGTTCAATTCGAATGATACTTTTTAAATGAAAGCTATTTCGAGCTGTCCAATTACTAGGTTGCGCGCGAGCCAGGAACGGCATACGGTGTGCGCCCTGCGGAACTATGAAATATCACATGTAGACTATATTTTTCTTCCAGCTTACTAAACATTTTATTACGCAACTATGCATAAAATCTGAATGCGCCGCACTTTTCAATCAAATTTATTTGTCATAAAAGAATTTCTTATCAATGCCAAGAAAGGATTAAAAAGAGTGCCATTGAGGATTAAAAATAAAATTGTACATTAAAAAAAATTCTGGTTAAAAACGGATGAATCGGAAAAATCTTGTAGGATTGATCCAATATTCTGATTATCATAATAGGAATTTTAATTGTTATAAGTTATAAAGTATTGAGTTCTATTATAATAAGCTTAAACGATTTTCTACATGAGGGATTATTTCAAAATTTAAAAAATGTTTATAGTCAAAAATAAATCAAGAAACGTTTTAAAGGTATTATAAATCGATCCCAAAGTAAAATGCTTTACAAGGATTTATAGACTTTGTATCTTTACTTTCCAAATGCCCCTCGTATGTATGTATGTATATATGTGACTCACGTGATATATCGTGGTTCCGCAGAACGCGCGCGACCTAGTACGCTAATTGGATAACTTGGAATAGTTTTCGTTCGAAAACTGTCATTCCGGCAAATCGATTTTTTTTTTGCAAATGAAAAAGTTGTTTCGTCTGACCCCAAGAAGATTTTCTGCCGCACTTTGCGTTTATTCCGGGACACCATGTACGTGACATCGAGATAACGATTATATTTATTCTAGATGCTTATCGCGATAGAACAAAGAGCAAATGCAATATTCTATTTGTAACTGATACGATACTTTCAATATATTCCAAAGCAAGCATTACGATATTGGTTCGAATAAAGGTTTTCTGGATAATCGAAAGCAAGGGGATTGCTTTTTCCAGCGGTCTTGAGTTAAGACAATGCCGATTTGTTTTTCATAAATCGATTATCCTCCAAATATTCGTTTTATATTTAAAAAAAGCTATTAACGGAGATACCGGCTTATATTTAAAGCTTTTGAAATATTTGTGAAATATATATATCGCGAGACTGAAAGCCGAATACCACACATTGTCGATAGTTATTTTTTTCTTGCGTGACAATGCGCCTGCTCATCGGATTCTCTCGCAGCTTCTCGCTCGGAAACAAATTACTATACTCGATCATCCCGTGTATTTACCTGCCTCTCCATGTGACTATTATCTATTCTTCAAACTGAAATTGTCTGAAAGCAAACCGTTGTAATGGCATTAAAGACATATAACATACCGTGATACACATCCCGGAAGTATTCCCGGAAGAGGCTGTCAGAAAATCATTCCAGCCGCTGGTAGATTGTGTAAAGTGCTGTATATTGAAGTTGTGTAAAGTTACGCTATTATTTTGTATAAAATAAATCCAAAAGTACAACACATATATCAACGTAACTTTAATGTTTTTGTATTTTTTTAAATTAATTTTATCCTATTGTGAAAAATTTTATGCAAACTGATTGATTTTTATAAACAATCAAGTGTCATGTGACACGGAATCAAATATATGTTTGGAACGCGGATAGAAGAGTATAATTAGTGTGCTTTACAAGAATCTGACGAGTCATCGTAAATTCATTGTTAACGCGGCTCTATAAGGGGATTTGCTTAGGATTGAAGAAAATTGTGCAGACCTGCGCTTTGTTGCAAATCTACTATTAATTAATAATTAAATGTAAAGGAATCCATCAAATATTAACTTTTTGTTTTTTCTACAGTATTAGAAAGTTTCATTGTATTATATATTATTTAATCTACAATCGAGACTATAAAGATTCATCACCGCTGCATTTTTCATTCGTATCGCGTCGTCTACTGTATGTTTTTCATACCAAACCATCTCTTTTTCCCTTCATTTATTTTTGTACTTTATTCCACTTTAATTTCAACACGAGTTTTAGTAGTTTTACAACAGTCATTACTCGTGCATTTTTTTTTTATTATCAGCCGCGATATACATCTTGTTAATTTTTAGGTTTGTTGTCTTTTAATAAAATGCATATACTTGGCTTGATATGAAAAGTTTTCGTTTCATATAGCTGCTGTTTGCCATAGCAAGAAAATCAATCATTTAGAGTTCTGATGAATAATGTATCGACCGTTACGCAAGTTTGTTCTAGTTCATATTAATTGAGAATATTCGTACATCGGGTGTCTGTGAAATGACCGTTCGTTGACGAACAAGAGATATCTTTCATTAAAAATAATATTACTCAGCTAAAAACTGTATAATTCTATAAAAGAGATTTTTAATTTAGAATTTCCTTTCCCAGCACTTGAATCATTGTATAATATTTATCTCATCATTTTGGCTGCAATTTGAAACTGAGGCAGGCATTAATGGGTTTTTTTCTCTTGTATTCTTGAAAGAAGTTTGAAAGAGAAACGAATCAGCCGCGATACATGGAAATACTCTGTATATCTCATTAAAACTTGTCGCGTGCGCGCGCGCGAGACCATTACGTGTTTTTTCGGACGCAGAATAGCGGAAAGAAGGGAAGTACGGATGATATATGTTGCGCAGTTTATGTAGCCACTAAGTATATGGCGCGGAATGGAATACATATATATGCTGTATATCTCCTTTATGGCAACCATTAACATATTTTTTACCGTACGTATTACCATACAATAGCGACGCAAATATTATAACTTATGGCCGTAAATTAAATGCATGTAAAGGCGGCCGAAAAGGACGATGTGTACCAACTAATGAGAGCGAGCGGCGAAAGGGGGGAGGGGGGAAATTGATTGTCATAAACGCATAATATTATTCGTGGTATATTCAATATCTCGACGAGTCATATGTATCTCGACACTATTTGACGCTATTGCGATAAGGAAACGCTCACGATTTATCTTATCTTTGCGCGCGAGTTGAAATAAATAGTGTTGCAAGTAGGGCCGCGCGGGCGGAATATAAAACAAATGATACGAAATGTAAATATCAGAGAAAAGGCAAAAGTCTTCATCGCCGTGCGCGCGAGCGCGCGCTCAAATCCTTGATATATATTTTATATATTCCGCTTGCTGTTTAAAATAATCCCGTTTGACTACTTTCACTTTACGAGCACAATGAAAATCTGCGCCTTGTGCCAAGTGTAGCGCAGATTGCGAGGAATCGAACAGGATGTGGCCCTGGCCCTAATGCCTAGCTTTCTTACGTCAACGTGTATTGTACAAATATTTTCGCTCGGCTTGTGGAAACGCTAAAACTGCCCCGGGGGTTGAGCGGTTGATCGATATAATTCGTGAAAATTAAACTCGCGCCATGCTCGCCGATTCTGAAAACAGATGCCCGAAATAATTTAGACGCTCGATTTAGTTTTGCTTTATAACGACGCACTTTCATCAAGAATGACGGCGATAAATTAAATTTTATTCCGCGGTACAAACGACGCTGCCCGATTTATTCGCCTCGGTAATTACCGCAAATTGTATGGTGATCGATCAAATAAGTAAACGAGTTGCAATGAACTTATTCGGTAGAACGTGTGATTTGGTTTGCTCGAAAATCATTTCTACAAAAGCTCCAGCTAGTCCCCCCACAAGTCAATCGATGGTATAAAAATAGATTTGTTTGCTAATTTAATTTACTTGCTAAACACTAGACATGAAGCTACAAATTAAATCATGCAGAAATGTATTGTATGTTTCACCGATCTATTTTCCAACTTAACTTGTAGCATTGTTTAACAAAAATTGCTTTATTTCGAATACAAGAGTAATGGTAATTGTTTCCCAAAATTTTCTGGATATTGAATACAATCATTCATTAAATTTTGAGAAATTTAGTAGTTAAAGTTGCACAAAAGCCATTTTAATACATTACAACTGTGATATGTGACGTTGGAAGAATTTTATCGCAAGTAGGGTCGGTGCACCTTTTGTGCACCACTTTAAGGGCTAAAATTTTCAAAGATATGAACGTGTTTTAATTAAATTCTTTTCGTTATCTAATAACTTTAACTTTTTACTTTAACTAATTACTTTAATATATTCTTAAAAATCTTTTAGATAATAAATTAAAAATTGACAAGCAAATAAAATTAAATAGATGTTTTAAAAATAAGAATTATGTTATAAGTTCCAATTTCACCGTTTTTGGTCAGTATTTAGATTTGTCATAAAACCAATTATACACGCATTTAGCAAGTGAATGTGATCAACAGAAATATTGTAAAAACACAATTCATCTACATAGGGTCAGCAAGAAGTATAAACTAAATAATTCGAAAACTGTCGGAGACAGTGGCCAGAAATAAAGCAGTGGCCACAAATGGTGCTGATCCTATATTGTCAAGATTTTTTGGGTTCAGACTTTTTTAAAAAGGAATTTTTGTAGTGTCGATTTAAAATGTCTATAATTAATGTAATAGTCTGATAATTGTCAACACTATTAAAAAGTATTTGAGAGTTGCTTAATGGCCTACGTGAATGGCAATTTTGACGTAATAAATTCGATATTAATTATAAATATGTTTTTAATTATAATCGACAATAAATTCTTTTTAAGGACTAAAAAACTTGAATGTTAAAATTAATTTTGAATACAATAAAACTTTAAACACATCATATACAACAGTCATATAATACGCTAAAATACATTAGAATACCTTCTTTTCAACGTTAATCGCAAAAAACTGCGAAAAATAATTACCTTTGTTTTTGTGCATTTTTTAAATTAAATATAGTGTTATGCAAGATGTTGTGTTCCAGTATGTTAAAAAGAAAAGAGTCATCACGCCATTACATGCAAGTTATACGTGGTGAGCATTGCAATCATAATAATATGTATTGAGAGCCTGTTGTATAATCTCGATACGAGTTTCGTAAATTTCGCGACTTTTTGCCAGCCGAATGCAACCCGATTTAATTACCATTAATTGGAACAAAATGAGGTGGTTGAGAATGATGGCATGGCGTGTATTATGACTTGCCTAGCCGGCTTGGAACTCGATAACTTGCCTCGTAACCCAGATACTTACGCATCCTGCTTACAGACTTCCGTATACGTGTACGATTGCGCACGTACGGCAAAAGTACACGTGTGAGCCCTGTCCAACTCGTACGTATACATTTGGAAGGTTCAAGTTTTACTGTCAGAGTCTTTATTCTGGATTGCTCAAGCTGTGCAAATATTAGAAAAGTGCAGCTATTATTTTTAAATACATTGGTCGTGCAACTTTTATTGAAATATATATATAAATTTGATTATCAGAAAATTAGGCAAATTGCAAGTTGGTCATTTTATAATGGTATCGAGTTACATGTCCGACAATTTTATCGTTATTATTTAACGTTATTATCCTTGATTGTTTGCTCAATAGTATCGAAGAAATGATCAACAAAAGTGGTCAGGAAACCGCGGACGAACGATTCATTATGAAACGTCTGGTTTGCGGTACACGCAAAATGTAGTTGCAAGTGCAGCTAGATTAAATATACTGTAAATATATTTTCAGACATTTCGATGCCCGATTGTAATTCTTTTACGTTCCTTTCATTATCGAGCCGACACGGTTGATTGACAATTTAGGTAGAGATGACAATAATTGAAGGAAATGTGATTATTTGTAGCAAAATCAATTTACATAGTTTGCGAGACGCAGTTTTTTTTTAAATAGTTAATTCGAGTAAGTAATTGTTTCGACTTGGACTTATAAATGTTATAAAGTGATGCACCTAATACATATGTACGTAAGCGAGGAATCAGAGAGAATCGAGCTTGTGCAACATGAAATTTGTTTGCCGAATGCGATATCGATTTCTAAGTGCTATCGTTCTTATCAGTGAAATATCAATGTTTCTCTGAGCGTGTACAAACATTCTTGATTCGAGGGTACAATGGATATATTGGTCCTTTTCCACCTTGCCTCCGTGTGTTGTTCGTTCTTTCTTTTTCTCTCTAAATAGGAATCGGCAATGCTCCTAGTCGCGCGCAATAAAGCAGCATGATAAAAGCATTTTTGTTTCTCTCGGTAGACTGTACGAAAGTACGATATACTTTCTGCTTATATCCTACAACGCATTAAAACGGAAACATCGGAGAAATTCCAGATAATGCCCAATAGTAAATTAAGATATAATAACTTTCGTGAAAGTTGTACGATGGTGAAGCGGTGGAAGAGGTGGAATACGAGGAGGTAGAGAACTCTATTAACTTTTATTTCTCCGAGAAAGTAACTTCTCTCATCCTCCTCCTCCTCCCCCTTCCCTCTTTCCTCTCTCCTCGCCCCCTCCTCCTCCTCCTCCTCCACCTTCACTTCCAATCCTCCTCCTCCTCCTCTTCCTCCTGTTCTTCCTCTGTTCCTGCTTCCACCAGCGGCACCTCCACCTTTTCCCTCTCGCTCCCTCTTTCCCTTCCTGCCCCTTCCCCTCCTCTCTCTTTTTCTCTCTCTCTCTCTCTCTCATCCTTCTATCGCGCCTTGCCTTCCATTCCCATCGTTGGTTTCTTCTCCACCTCGACAACCCCGCACTCACCGCTTCTTCTCGTCGTTGCTCGATCGGCCGCCCTTCCACTCTCTCCCATTCCACCCCCTTCACTCCCTGTTCCAGTCCTAGCCCCGGCCTCGGCCCCGCCAACTTCTCTCGACAGTGAAACTTTGTAAAGCGACTTAGTCAAAGTTTAATAAATTCCTTCGAGGAAGTTTCAAAGCGGTTCTACGCGGGATTGCAAATGATTACGTTTCGTCGTGCTGGAGAATATGCGAAGATGGGAGAAATCGATATGTAGGACGNACGGGGAAATAAATAAATAGATGAAGGAATGCAGCGATGATATAATTGCACCAGAGTAGGGAATAGTTTCCAGTTGTAATCCGAAGCAAATCGAAAAAAAAAAGTTGCGACAGTCTGGTTCAACTAACAAAACGGCCCTTACTAAGGGAATCGAATCGCAACTTCGGAGAGAAATGACGAGAGATTACGAAATAAAATTAAACTATTCAAATTGGATTCGAAGATAGGACAAGAGTATCATTGTAAATGTGTAAATTGTAGCCCTAAGGGGAATCGAAAAATATTACTGCTATTTGAAGAATTGAAATTGTAACGACTCGTCAATATTGCTTCCGCAGATGTCACCTTCTTGATCGATCATGATCGAATTTTTCCCTAGCGTAGATCGGCGATCTATCCGAGGCTGCATAATGCGCCACAAAGAGAAATCCTCGAGTCGAACGTACAATCTCGTAATTTAGTTTAATGTTGCCGTGGATTGCGCGAGCGAGTTGCGATAGGTCAATCGATGTCGCAAGGCTGCTAG